>RJWK010021385.1:0-30717 GCA_004363435.1 Platanista minor
GCACAGGCTCCGGACGCGCAGGTTCAGCGGCCAGGGCTCACGGGCCCAGCTGCTCCGCTGCATGTGGGATCCTCCCGGACCGGGGCACAAACCCGTGTCCCCTGCATTGGCAGGCGGACTCTCAACCACTGCGCCACCAGGGAAGCCCCCAGTGTCCTCTCTTGACAGACACTGGAAGCTGAGGCCCTGAGAGCCTATGTGACTTACCGGAGCAAATCATAGTCTGACCTCTGGCTAGATGCAGCTCTAAGAACAGCTATTTTCCACTATCTAGACTGCTTCTCCCCATAACTTTGGGACTAGGTACACTCCTACTTGGTCGCACCACAAAAACGTTACATCTAATCCTGTCAGTAATGATATTAATTTGTTTCCAATATGTTTACCCTCCTTTACAAATATCCCCTGTACCTGGCCTTTTGCTGTAAATCACTAAAGGTAACTGGTACATCTGAAAATGGGACTTAAAATCTCAGCCCCCTTAGCCAATTGAATCTCAGCCCCCTTAGCCAATTGAACTTGTCATGCTCCCATCTGTCATTCAAGGTCAATTCAGCCAACATTTATTGATGTCTGGTATTTACCAGAAACTGCTCTCAACTATACAGAAATGATCAAGGGCACACTGGGCTCATTGGCTAATGGAATGATGGACATGTGGGCATGTAAAAAAATGTACATAGTGAACTAGGGGTATGTATAAAGTGGATACCCTTCTAATAAAGAAAATTATAATTAATTTGAAAAAGTAGAAGTTGTTTAAACCACATCCTCAATTCACCATAGAACAAATCTAGAAATTATTAACAAAAGTGATAATCCCCTACCAAAATACCCTTAGCTCCTTGAATTTTTAAAAATTCACTCATAAATAATTTCAGTTAAGGAAGAAGAAAAAGTATAGCTCAGGACTATACAGAAAATTATAAACATGAACTTAGGAGATGCTCTCAAATCTATAGTTAGAGGGCAAATATATAGCCTTAAATGTTTTCATCAGTAATTTGTAAAAGGATAAAAATACATAAACTAAAATTTCAATCTAATGACTCAGAAAAAGTAAAGAAGAAATGATTAACAGAAATTAATGTATTAGAAAAGAGTTGGTCTTATATACAAATTTAAGAGAAAAATATAAATATTCAAAATTAGGAGTAAAAAAGTGTATAATCCACCAACATGAAAATACTTTTACTTATATAAGAATCTCATGTGCCACAGTATAACAAATAAAAAATAAAATCTCTGTAAAACAGATAACTTTCTAAGAAAATGCAGATTACCAAAACTGTATCCAAAAGAAGTTGAGAAGTTAAACAAACAAATGCCACGGAAGAAATTGGAAAAGTCTGCCAAGGGATTAGACCCAGATGGCTTTATGGGCAAATTCTTTCAAACTTTCAAGAAATTGACTATTCTATTGCTATATAAAATGTTCCAGACCATATAATTTTTTGAAATCTCCCTTGTTTATTTTGTGAAGTTAGCCTAATGCCAATACAAAAATCTGACAAAGACAAAAACAGCACAATAAACAGTCTAACAAAACTCTGGCCAATCTCATATTAGTAGAAGTAAAAAGATCAAAATGCTTCAAGGAGGGTTAAGTACGCTCATTATTCCCACTGTAGTTAAATTTTTTTTCTAGACGTTTAGCCAATGCAGTAAGACGTTTAGCCAATGCAGTAAGACAAGAAGAAATAAGAAATGTAAACATTGAAAAGGAGACCAAATTAGCATTATTTGCATAACTGATAGTCACCATCCAGAAAACTCAAGGTAGTAAACCATTGAAACAAATTACCCAGTAAACTAGACAATTACAAAATAAATATATACATAACAGTAGCTTCTTAAAATAGCAGCAATAACTACCCAGCAAACATAAAGGGTAAAAGGTTCCATTTCTAATAGCAACAAAACTACAAAGTACCTTGGAATAAATTTAACAAAAAATGTGCAGGATCTTTATAAAGTTAATGACATGCTTCACAAAGATCCATAAAGAATAGAAAGAGTGTTATATAGTGTATCTGAAAGGTGAGATTTAATATTGGAAAGTTGTAAATTCTTCCCAAGTTAATGGACTTTTACTCAAAATCGCAGTGAGAATTTAAGGAATCTAAAAAAAAATGGTTTTCAATTTCAAAAATTGTTTTGAAAAAATCAAGAATAATGACAAGTTGAACTTCAGCTGCCAAAACAAATTATAAATCTAGTAAATAAAACAATGTAGGACAGAAAAGTAAGCACCAAAACAGGACCAACCAGATAAAAACTTAGTCTAGGAAATGTGTGACATTTCAAATGAACAGGAAAGATAAAATTTTTAAGAACGGTTTGTAGGACTACTGGGTAACTATTTAAAATAAAATGTAAAATTCAATCCTTACCTTATATGGCATGCCAAAACTCCAAATGGATTTTTAGTGTTCAAAAAATAATGAAAGAACAAAAATGTGGATGAATATCAACCTGACGTGGGTACGGAAAACTTTTCTATGAATAAAATTAAGGAGGGAAGAGGGAGGAAGGAAGAAGGAAGGGAGGAACTATTAACAGATTTAACTACATGAAAATTACTTCTAAAAATCAAAATGACATAAACATTGAAGGCAAATATTAACTTGATAAAAACATTTGCAACATGAAACAGATAAAGAATTAATATTCTTACAATCAGCTCTTGCAATCTATAAGAAAAATTAAAATATCGCTAAAAATGAGCAAATGAAGGCTTCCCTGGTGGCGCAGTGGTTGAGAGTCCGCCTGCTGATGCAGGGGACACGGGTTCGTGCCCCGGTCCGGGAGGATCCCACATGCCGTGGAGCAGCTGGGCCCGTGAGCCATGGCCACTGAGCCTGCGCATCGAGAGCCTGTGCTCCACGGCGGGAGGGGCCACAACAGTGAGAGGCCCGCATACTGCAAAAAAAAAAATGAGTAAATGAGATGGACAAGTAATTCAAAAAAGGAAAAACGCAGATTACATAGCAGTGTTTGAAATGTTTAGCTTCAATAATAACCAAATAAATTCAAATTAAAACAAAGCACCACATTTCATTAAATTTCAAAAACTGAAATATCCAAGGCTGGTGAGGATATAAGGTAATGACTTTTTAATATATTTTGTTAGCATAATTGTACATTAATGTACTTCTGAGGAGCAATTTAATACTATGTATAAAAAACTATACCAATATTCATCACGTTGACCCAGGATTTCCACCTCTTGAATTTTACCCTAAGAAAATGATCAAAGCTACTTACAGAGATATGCATACAAGAATATTCTTTGCAGTATTACTTCAATAGAGAAGTTTGAATCCTCCAAAATATATAATCAGTCCCTGATTAAATGACTTACAGCATATCCACATGCAAAATGATTAAAATTTTACCTATGGATTATCTAATGACACAAGAAAATGTCCAAGATACATTGCTAAGGAAAATGTTACAAAACAGTATGCAGAATATAACCGTAATGGTGTTTTAAAATTTTAATCATGAAATGTGTTATTTAATATCTGTCTTGTTCATTCTCACACTATTAGAATGTTCTCACCCCTGGCTGTATGTGAGAATAGTCTGAAACACTTTTTATAAAAAACCCCTGACTGGGCTCCACCCCAAAAACATAAAACAGAATTTCTGTGGATGTTGGGTTTTTTTTAAACTTCTTCAACTGATTCTAACGTGCAGCCAGTGTTAAAAACTACTGCTGTGTAGAGCAGTGATTCTCAACCTGGGCAATTCTGTCCCCAGAGGGTATCTGGCAATATCTTGAGATGATTTTTGGTTATCACCCCAACCTGGAATGAAGGATGCTACTGATGTCTAGTGGGTGGGGCCAGGTTTTATGGATGGAATTTGTCCCTCCAAAATCATGTTAAAGACACAAACCCCAATATCTCAGAATGTAACTGTACTTGGAGATAAGGTCATCAATGAGAGGATGTTAAAATGAGGCCTTTAGGGTAGGCCTAAATCCAATATGACTGATGTCCTTACAAGAAGAGAGACACCAGGAATGCAAAGGCACAGAGAAAAGGCCATGTGAGGATACAGGGAGAAGGTGGCTGTCTGCAAGCCAAGGAGAGAGGCCTCAGGAGAAACCAACCCCCCGACACCTTGTTTTTGGACTTCCATCCAACAAAACTGTAAGAAACTACATTTCTTCTGCACAATTCCCCCACTCTGGTATTTTGTTATGGCAGCACTAGCGAACAGGGATGCTGCTAGATATCAAACAACACACAGGACATTCTGCACAACAAAGAATTATCTGACTCCCAAATGTCAATAATGCCAAGGTTAAGAAACTCTGCTCTAGAACCTAGTTCAGTGCCAAGTGTAGATAATCAGTAAATATTTTCTTGAGTGAGATATTTAATAGGTGAAAATCAGTAGGACTTACTCACCAGTTGAGTGGGAAGAGAGAGCCACAGGGAAGAGCAAAGAATGGTGACCAGATTTCTGTTTGGGCCAACTAGGTGAGTGGAGAATGCAGGGTTCAGCAAGATGGAAAGGATGCAGTGGGGAATCAGGTGGAAGCTGAGGTGGGCACCCAGTGGAGGTGTTCAGTGGCCAGTCAGAAATAGGTTTCTGGAAATAAAACAAGGCATCACCAGTGTACGGAGAGAGGTTCAGCTGCTGTGAGGAGATAAGACTGCCCCAGAGGAGCATCTAGAATGAGAAAAGTACCAATGATGGAACCTTGAAGATCAGTAAAATTTAAAGGGCAAGGAGAGGAAAAAGGAGCCTGTCCATCAGATAAAGGAAGAAGAAACAGGCCAGTTAAGAACCTTCATCTAGAGAGCAGACAGCAGAAGCAAGAAGAACTACAATCCTGCAGCCTGTGGAGCAAAAACCACATTCACAGAAAGATAGACAAGATGAAAAGGCAGAGGGCTATGTACCAGATAAAGGAACAAGAAAAAAACCCAGAAAAACAACTAAATGAAGTGGAGACAGGCAACCTTCCAGAAAAAGAATTCAGAATAATCATAGTGAAGATGATCCAGGACCTCGGAAAAAGAATGGAGGCAAAGATCAAGAAGATGCAAGAAATGTTTAACAAAGACCTAGAAGAATTAAAGAACAAACAAACAGAGATGAACAATATAATAACTGAAATGAAAACTACACAAGAAGGAATCAAGAGCAGAATAACAGAGGCAAAAGAACGGATAAGTGACCTGGAAGACAGAACGGTGGAATTCACTGCTGCAGAACAGAATAAAGAAAAAAGAATGAAAAGAAATGAAGACAGCCTACAAGACCTCTGGGACAACATTAAACGCAACAACATTTGCATTATATGGGTCTCAGAAGGAGAAGAGAGAGATAAAGGACCCAAGAAAATATTTGAAGAGATTATAGTAGAAAACGTCCCTAACATGGGAAAGGAAGCCACCCAACCCAGGAAGCGCAGAGTCCCATACAGGATAAACCCAAGGAGAAACACACTGAGACACACAGTAATCAAACTGGCAAAAATTAAAGACAAAGAAAAAGTATTGAAAGCAGCAAGGGAAAAATGACAAATGACATACAAGGGAACTCCCATAAGCTTAACAGCTGATTTCTCAGCAGAAACTCTACAAGCCAGAAGGGAGTGGCATGACATATTTAAAGTGATGAAAGGGAAGAACGTACCAAGGTTACTCTACCCGGCAAGAATCTCATTCAGATTTGATGGAGAAATCAAAAGCTTGACAAGCAAAAGCTAAGAGAATTCAGCACTAGGAAACCAGCTCTACAACAAATGCTAAAGGAACTTCTCTAAGTGGGAAACATATCAGAAGAAAAAGACCTACAAAGACAAATACAAAACAATTAAGAAAATGGTAATAGGAACATACATATTGATAATTACCTTAAACATAAATGGATTAAATGCTCCAACCAAAAGACACAGGCTCGGTGAATGGATTCAAAAACAAGACCCATATATATTCTGTCTACAAGAGACCCACTTCAGGCCTAGGGACACATACAGACTGAAAGTGAGGGGATGGAAACTGACATTCCATGCGAATGGAAATCAAAAGAAAGCTGGAGTAGCAATACTCATATCAGATAAAATAGACTTTAAAATAAAGAATGTTACAAGAGACAAGGGAGGACACTACATAATGATCAAGGGATCAGTACAAGAAGAAGATATAAGAATTGTAAATATCTATGCACCCAACATAGGAGCACCTCAATACATAAGGCAACTGCTAACAACTATAAAAGAGGAAATCGACCGTAAAACAATTATGGGGGGGACTTTAACACCTCACTTACACCAACGGACAGATCATCCAAACAGAAAATTAATAAGGAAACACAAGCTTTAAATTACACAAGAGACCAGATAGATTTAACTGATATTTATAAGACATTCCATCCAAAAACAGCAGAATACAACTTTCTTCTCAAGTGCACATGGAACATTCTCCAGGATACATCACATCTTGGGTCACAAATCAAGCTTCAGTAAATTTTAAAAAACTGAAATCATATCAAGCATCTTTCTGACCACAACACAATGAGATTAGAAATGAATTGCAGGGAAAAAAATGTAGAAAACACAAACACATGGAGGCTAAACAATATGTTACTAAATAAGCAAGAGATCACTGAAGAAATCAAAGAGGAAATCAGAAAATACCTAGAGACAAATGACAGTGAAAACACAATGATCCAAAACCTATGGGATGCAGCAAAAGCAGTTCTAAGAGGGAAGTTTACAGCTATACAAGCCTACCTCAAGAAACAAGAAAAATCTCAAATCAACAATCTAACCTTACACCTAAAGGAACTAGAGAAAGAAAAACAAACAAAACTCAAAGTTAGCAGAAGGAAAGGAATCATAAAGATCAGAGCAGAAATAAATGAAATAGAAACAAAGAAAACAATAGCAAAGATCAATGAAACTAAAAGCTGGTTCTTTGAGAAGAAAAACAAAATTGATAAAACATTAGCCAGACTCATCAAGAAAAAGAGGGAGAGGACTCAAATCAATAAAATTAGAAATGAAAAAGGAGAAGTTACAATAGACACCGCAGAAATACAAAGCATCCTAAGAGACTACTACAAGCAACTCTATGCCAATAAAACGGACAACCTGGAAGAAATGGACAAACTCTTAGAAAGGTATAACCTTCCAAGACTGAACCAGGAAGAAATAGAAAATATGAAAAGACCAATCACAAGTAATGAAATTGAAACTGTGATTAAAAATCTTCCAACAAAGAAAAGTCCCAGGACCAGATGGCTTCACAGGTGAATTCTATCAAACATTTAAAGAAGAGCTAACATCCATCCTTCTGGAACTCTTCCAAAAAATTGCAGAGGAAGGAATTCTCCGAAACTCATTCTATGAGGCCACCATCACCCTGATACCAAAACCAGACAAAGATAATACAAAAAAAGAAAATTACAGACCAATATCACTGATGAATATAGATGCAAAAATCCTCAACAAAACACTAGCAAACGGAATCCAACAACACATTGGCAGGATCATACACCATGATCAAGTGGGATTTATCCCAGGGATGCAAGGATTCTTCAATATAAACAAATCAATCAATGTGATACACCATATTAACAAACTGAAGAATAAAAGCCATATGATCATCTCAATAGATGCAGAAAAAGCTTTTGACAAAATTCAACATCCATTTATGATAAAAACTCTCCAGAAAGTGGGCATAGAGGGAACCTACCTCAGCATAATAAAGGCCATATATGACAAACCCACAGCAAACATCATTCTCAATGGTGAAAAACTGAAAGCATTTCCTCTAAGATCAGGAACAAGACAGGGATGTCCACTCTCACCACTATTATTCAACATAGTTTTGGAAGTCCTAGCCACGGCAATCAGAGAAGAAAAAGAAAAGGAATACAAATTGGAAAAGAAGAAGTAAAACTGTCACTGTTTGCAGATGACATGATACTATACATAGAGAATCCTAAAGATGCCACCAGAAAACTACTAGAGCTAATCAATGAATTTAGTAGAGTTGCAGGATACAAAATTAATGCACAGAAATCTCGTGCATTCCTATACACTAATGATGAAAAATCTGAAAGAGAAGTTAAGGAAACACTCCCATTTACCACTGCAACAAAAAGAATAAAATACCTAGGAATAAACCTACCTAGGGAAACGAAAGACCTGTATGCAGAAAACTATAAGACACTGATGAAAGAAATTAAAGATGACACAAACAGATGGAGAGATAGACCATGTTCTTGGATTGGAAGAATCAGTATTGTGAAAATGACTATACTCTCCAGAACAATCTACAGATTCAGTGCAATCCCTATCAAATTACCAATGCATTTTTTACAGAATTAAAACAAAAAATCTTAAGTTTATATGGAGACACAGAAGCCCCCGAATAGCCAAAGCAGTCTTGAGGGAAAAAGACAGAGCTGGAGGAATCAGACTCCCTGACTTGATACTATACTACAAAGCCACAGTAATCAAGACAATATGATACTGGCACAAAAGCAGAAATATAGATCAATGGAACAGGATAGAAAGCCCAGAAATAAACCCATGCACCTATGGTCAACTAATCTATGACAAAGGAGGCAAGGATATACAATGGAGCAAAGACAGTCTCTTCAATAAGTGGTGCTGGGAAAGCTGGACAGCTACATGTAAAAGAATGAAATTAGAACATTCCTTAACACCATACACAAAAATAAACTCAAAATGGGCTTCCCTAGTGGCGCAGTGGTTGAGAGTCCGCCTGCCGTTCCAGGGGACATGGGTTCATGCCCCGGTCCGGCAAGATCCCACATGCCGCGGAGCAGCTATGGCCACTGCTGCTGCAGTGAGAGGCCCACGTACTGCAAAAAAATAAATGAATAAAATTTAAAAATAAATAAATAAAATTAAAAAATAAACTCAAAATGCATGAGAGACCTAAATGTAAGACCAGACACTATAAAACTCTTAGAGGAAACATAGGAAGAACACTCTTTGACATAAATCACAGCAAGATCTTTTTTGATCCCCCTCCTAGAGTAATGGAAATAAAAACAAAAATAAACAAATGAGACCTAATGAAACTTAAGAGCTTTTGCAAAGCAAAGGAAACTACAAACAAGATGAAAAGACAACCCTCAGAATGGGAGAAAATATCTGCAAAGGAATCAATGGACAAAGGATTAATCTCCAAAATATATAAACAGCTCATGCAGCTCAATATTAAAAAAACAAACAACCCGGGCTTCCCTGGTGGCGCAGTGGTTGAGAGTCCGCCTGCCGATGCAGGGGACACGGGTTCGTGCCCCGGTCCGGGAAGATCCCACATGCCGCGGAGCGGCTGGGCCCGTGAGCCATGGCCGCTGAGCCTGCGCGTCTGGATCCTGTGCTCCGCAACGGGAGAGGCCACAGCAGTGAGAGGCCCACGTATCGCAAAAAAAGAAAAAAAAAAACAAACAAACAAAAAAAACAACCCAATCAAAAAATGGGCAGAAGACCTAAATAGACATTTCTCCAAAGAAGACATACAGATGGCCAAGTAGCACATGAAAAGCTGCTCAACATCACTAATTATTAAAGAAATGCAAATCAAAACCACAGTGAGGTATCACCTCACACCAGTTCGAATGGACTTCATCAGAAAATCTACAAACAACAAATGCTGGAGAGAGTGTGGAGAAAAGGGAACCCTCTTGCACTGTTTGTTGGTGGGAATGTAAATTGATAACAGCCACTATGGAGAACAGTATGGAGGTTCCTTAAAAAACTTAAAGTAGAATTACCATATGACCCAGCAACCCCACTACTGGGCATATACCTAGAGAAAACCATAATTCAAAAAGACACATGCACCCCAATGTTCACTGCAGCACTATTTACAATAGCCAGGTCATGGAAACAACCTAAATGCCCATCAACAGACGAAGATGTGGTGTGTGTGTGTATATATATATATATATACACAATGGAATATTACTCAGCCATATAAAGGAACGAAATGGGGTTATTTGTAGAGATGTGGATGGATCTAGAGACTGTCATACAGAGTGAAGTAAGTCAGAAAGAGAAAAACAAGTATTTTATATTAACGCTTGTATGTGGAACCTAGAAAAATGGTACAGATGAACCAGTTTGCAGGGCAGAAATTGAGACACAGATGTAGAGAACAAACGTACGGACACCAAGGGGGGAAAGCCACATGGGATGGTTGTGATGAACTGGGAGATTGGTATTGACATGTATACACTAATATGTATAAAATGGAATACTAATAGGAACCTGCTGTATAAAAAAAAAAAAAAAGAACCTCTGAGGGCAGCCGTGGAAGCTACAATAGTTTTATATGTTAACTTGGCTAGGCTGTCATTCAACCAAACACTAATCTCAGCGTTGTTGTGGATGTATTTCATAGATGTGGATAATATCTCCAATCAGTTGACTTTTAGTAAAGGATATCATCCTAGATAATGTGAATGAGCCTCATCCAGTCAATTGAAAGACCTTAAGAGCTAATCTGAAGTTTCCCTGAGGAAGCAGAAATTCTGCCTCAAGACTGCAACACCAGCTCCTGCCTGAGTTTCCAGCCTGCCAGCCAGCCCTACAGGTTTCAGACTTGCTAGTGCACACAATTGCATAAGCCTATTCCTTGTTGTTTCTCTGAAGAACACTGACTGATACAGAAGCCAAGGCGGGGTCAACTGATGGATTCATTCTGCACCTTTATGCGTTGGCTTTGGCATATACGAGTGACAGAAAGAGGTCACTCCACACCCATGATGAGAACTCGGGAGAGGAGAAATTGAGAAAAGAGAGAAGAGGTCTGGGAGAGAGAGCACAGGAAGATTTTGAAAATGTGTGCCTGCCTGTGGAAATGAGGAGGGGCTAGGACAGGGGAAAATGGACAGACCAAGTCAGGATACAGGTGTCCAGCTGTCCCATGCTATCCCTGCTACCATTTGTGGGCACTAAACACACCTTCAGTGTCATTTGAAGCAGTTTACACTCATTAACCCTCACCACAAGCCTTCTGGAGGGAGCTTTCATCTTTATTTTACAAATATGGTGGCAACTGGACCTAAGAGGCACTAATTACACTAGATCCTTCACTAGTACATAGGGGAGCCCAGATCCAGACTCAGGCCCCTGTGGTTCCACACTTCTTCTATTGACCACCACGCTGTTATTTTGCGAACTACTTGATGGAAATGTTAGGAGTATAGAAAATGGAGTTCTAATGCTGACTGGCTACAGGGCAATGACAAGCAGGTGGTGGGGCGTGGGAGTCATCTGCTGTGATGGAACAGCCCAGCCTTTGGCATCAGACACCTGCGTCTGGATCTCAAGTCTACCATTTATTGGTTGGGCGGCCTTGGGCAGGTTTCTTACTCTCCCATGATTTAGCCTCATCTTTAAAACAAAAATTAATGATACCTACCTTTAAAAGATTGTAATTTCTGAGACAGCATACATAAAGGACATAGCACATAGTAAGTATTCAAGAAATGGGAGTTCCATCTCATTCTCAATCTTTCTCTGGTCCTCAGTTTTCTCACCCATTCCACCTCCTACAGGGGTTTGGGGCTGGTCAAATGAGATAACAAATGCAAATGTCCTTGATAAATTCAGGGCATCATCCTTATGGGAGGACAGGATGTGAGCACTGCCCTTTGTACAAAACTCAACCACCAATTGTATTACCCTAGTAAGTCATGTAAACCCCCTGTACCTCAGTTTCCCCATTTTAAATGCAGGCATAGTGAACATTTAGGCTTATGAGGACAAATGAGTGCAATCTGTAATTATTTTAAATTGGACTTCAGGCCATATGGTTGTTTTGGACTTCTAAACAACCAGATGACATCCCCAGCTTCCCCCACCAATATACATGCCTCCCCTATCCTACGATGGAACAGCATCCCCCTCACATCAGCTCATTTGTCTCCTCAAGGACACGCTTCCTCAAACTTTACAAAATTTTCTTTTTTTCCTTCAGCTCCTGACTCCATGCACATCTCATGCCTTGCTCTCCCAGAGTTGACACATGGCTGAGCCGAAATCCTTCCTCTGTTTCCTTTCTTGTTACTACATGTCCAGTAGTATTGCATAAAAGTGCTCAATGGGAAGGGTCAAGCTCAGTTTCAAGCCTGAGGTCTGGGATTACATCAAATCTGTAACGTTTATCTGCCCTTGCCATCAGTCAAATACTTCCCAATTTAGGTCTCACTCACATCAAGAGAAGACTGAATTGTCTGGGCTCCAGCATGCCCTGCTTTCGTGTCCATTTTTCTTAATTCCAAGGGTATAGCTTCCAAACCCACTTAGGCCTGTGTAATGGTCACAGACATTGTGGCTATTCGGGGCCAGGCAGCATTTCTACCTGAGGCAGCTGCAGGGCCTACCGTCAGAATGAACAGACCACCTCTGCTGGACTGGAGGGGGGATGGCCGACCCAAAGGGCTTTTTGTTTCAATTAAGTAAGTCATTTTGAGCCCCATTTCCAAAGTGCCTCGCTCTCCCTTGCCTTGGGCACACAGTGAATGTTATTCTTCTGTGACAAAACTCCCCCATTATACCATGCAGAGTCCTAACTTAGGGGTGGGGGGATACTGACTTGCCCCAAACACCAGCATTTTTGTGGAATTCCACCTAGAAGATGCCCCTGCCAGCAGATGTGGTGTCTTCCTGTTCTCTCGCCTCTTTGTTCATAAATTCATTTTATTGCCACTATCTACAAGGAAAAATTGGGTACATCCTCAATGCCTAGGGCAGTGCCTGAAACCCAAAAGGCACTTTATAAATATTTGTGTAGTGAATAAACACATGAATGATGCACAAATAAAAAGTTCAAGTGGGGCTTCCCTGGTGGCGCAGTGGTTGAGAGTCCGCCTGCCGGTGCAAGGGACACGGGTTCATACCCCTGTCTGGGAGGATCCCACATGCCGCGGAGCAGCTGGGCCCGTGAGCCATGGCCGCTGAGCCTGCGCGTCGGGAGCCTGTGCTCCGCAAGGGGAGAGGCCACAACAGTGAGAGGCCCGCGTACCGCAAAAAAAAAAAAAAAAAAGTTCAAGTAGGGGTGAGAAGGGAAAACAGAGTTTGGGGTTTGGTTTGGTTTGGTTTCATTTTGTATTTAAATGAAAGAGGAGAAGAAAGAACTATAACTTGGGTTCTAAATTAGAAGGCAGCTAGGCCCAGGAAAAAGTAAGTCATTTGTTTGACCATCTGGGAGCCAAATGGTAGACCAGCAGATACCTGCTACTGACAGCTCAAGGTATGGCTCTAGAAATCTTCCAGGTCCAAGAAGTTTCATCCACCAGATTGGGGGCATCTTCCCTGCAGCCTCTGTGCCTCACTTCTGCCTTGTTTTGCTCATCCTGCTCCATGTACACCACCTGAATGAGGTTCCTTAACCCTGACAGCTTTCTCTAGGGAGCAAGTAGAGCCTTTAAGATCTTACCTGTGTTTCACCAGAAGTCTTCTCATTAGTTACTTTAAATGTTCCCAGGGCCTAAGACATTAAGATTTAAAGGAAACAACTGAATGCTTTTTTCCATGCCAAATCAGACTGTTGTTTAACATGGTGAGAGCTACCACTGAGGTTACTGAAGTAGAAAAAGGCAGGCATATGTTGCTGGAGAAAAGGAACTTAGCAGAGAAATTCAAACCAAGAAAGGCTCAGGGACCAAATAAGTCAATGCGAAGTCTTTAAGAATCAGGCTTTGCGGGAGTCCTGCAGCCCGAAAGTCAGACCTGAACTGGCCTCTGGGACTCCCAGAGCATCTCTGTACTGTATCTCATCTCACAAAATAGTCAAACTGGAGCTACCAGAGAGGTGCATGCCACGGGCAGGAGGCTTCATGGAGAAGGAGGTCCTGGCCTGCCTTAAAGGAAGTCAGGCCTAGCAGGGTGGGGAAGCAGAAAACAAAGCATAGTGCTTTGTACAAGGGGGTGAGCCACAGCTGGGTTGGAAGCTTGTTTTGAAGCAGGAGATGAAGGTCTCCCTTCTGACCATGCCCCACCCTGCAGAGAGAATCTTGCCCTTCGTGGGAAAGTGCTTGGGGAAACACCAAAGTTATCTTTGTCTGAGTTATGTGGGGAATTCATTATTGAGTCATCTTGGAGTTCTGACTTGTGATAGTGGTTCCAACTTATTAAAAATTTATTCAAAATTTCTAAATGGGATTAGGTCAAATCAGAAAATGGAGGTGGATGTCATCCCCTTCAAACCTGAAATATATTAACTCAGGACAGAAAGAGGCCTTCTAAGTGGGCAGGGAAAGACCAACTCATCTGTTTGGTGTCCAGCTCAGGATAAATGGAAAACATCCCTGGATTCCTCTAAACACTTTGGGCTTCTATTTACCAGAACTTTCTCAGAAAGAATTCTTCACTTTTCTGAGCTGTGAGTTTATGCAGGCATCAGGATAACTCAGTAATTAAGTCCCCACACAAACCAAACTCAGATGATTTTTTGCTTTCCCATCATTTCTCATGAAGGCCTTTTTCTCTTTGCAGGGTAGGGTACTCTCAGAAAGACCAAGGCGACGTAAGCTTGCCTTGGGCTCCTTCCAGTTCCCAGGTGGCTGCTTCCATGCTCATGAGGACGCCACACCCAGCACGCCCCTCTGCCATGCCCTAGTACATGCTTCCATCCTTGGTGATTACTCCATGACAAAGGCCACCTTCCTGGGCATCGTTCTTCCCAGGGGCCCAATAAGGTCATCTAGGCCTTTTATTCTAAGTAAGATTCTAAATTTTAATAAGGGTGTTATGCAGACATTGCCTGCAGGTAACATTGGCCATATCTTTATCAATCCTTTCTATATTTGAAGAAATTCCCATGATATCACTCCTGCCTCCTCACTGTAGTCACAACTCAAACTCCCACTTTCTTTTGCAACTGAGAGGCAGGCCTGTGACCTAGCTCTGTCAATATACACATCCACATAAGATTTTGTTCTAGAAATGAGGAAGAGAGCAACACAAGGAACCAGGCTTTGCCAAGGGCATCCCTTTGGCTGACCCCATTAGCAGCAGGGGCATCAGGCCTTGGGGCACCAGGTACGGATCCAGACACAGAAGCTGCCCTAATGCCAGAGACAGCAGTGCATGCAGTTGAGTTGAGATGATGGGTTCCCGGCATTGAGTTCTCAGCAGCTGCAATGGCGGTTTCATCTTCAAACTAACTCTACAGTGCTGGGGCACTTTTCTTGGAAGCTTAACCTTGAATCTGCTTCTCCCGCAACTCCCAATGATTTTGGGGGGTTGGAGGTTACCAAATATCTTTTAATAAATACATTTTCTTCTTGAAACAGTCCGAGTGGTTTCTGTTGCCTACAATTAAGAACACTGACAATATGCATTTCAGAAGCCAAGGAGCAGGAGCCTGGGGCACACAGACATTTGACACCTGTCCATGCTCTGGGGGGGGCACTCTCTTCCATTGGTGACAGGGTAGAGGAAAGGGGTCATCCCTTCCTGGGGATACAGGGAACTAATTCTTTCAGTGCAAGGCAACCTCCTAAGGTAAGGCAGTCCTTCCTTTGAATCAGTGATACCTGCAGATGTAAGTTCCTTTGACACACACCTAAAGCTATGTAACACAGAAGAGCTTCAAAATGGGAACTCAGGCCAAGTTAAGCTTCGATGATCTCCCCTTTCCTGCCCTTCCCCAGTCCTAGCTTCATCTTTACTTCACCTCTTTCCAGACGCCCAGTTACCTCCTTTCTCAAACCCCTCTCTTCCCACCAACCTCAGTCAAACTTGCAACCAACCCCTTTACAGTATAACCACTAAAAATAGCTTAGAATATTATCCTTTGCCTGAAGTATTTGCATGATATAGGAATCAGAGCCTTAGATGAAAAGAGCAAGACCTCCTGGTGAAATTCCAAGCATCAGCCCAGTCAATAAGGGAAGTTTGTGTTTGACTTGCTTCCATTTTTATTTATTTGTTTGTTTGTTTTTACATTGAAGACTTCCTAGGATGACTACAAAGCCATTAGAGAGGAAGGAAAGGGTCTAACATTTATTAAAAGTTCCCAGGCTGGATGCTTTTCCCAGCAGTACCACATCTACCCCTTGCCTTCATGGCTTCAGCTACACTAACCACCTCCTGGCTCCTCCAAAGTTCCAAGCTGTCTCCAGCCTCAGGCCTGTGCATTCACCAGTCCCTCTGCCTGAAGCACACTTCGCCCAGATACCCAACAGGCTCACTCCCTACCTTGAGGTCTCTGCTCAAGTGTACTTAATTAGAAACACCTTCTCTGACCACCTGCCCCTAACCCCCTTACTCCTGGTATTCTCACCTCCCCCTTACCGTTTTATAAGTTCTCCATATCACTGATCACCATAGGACACGCTTACTAATTTACTATCTAACCCCCTTCCCCGCCACCACCACCAGAAGGTAAGTTCATAAAGGCAAGGATTTTTTTCTTTGTTCCCAGCAACTAGAATAATCATTGGCATGTGGTAAGTGCTCAATAAAATTTTTTGAATGAATTAAATTCATACAGAATGATGTAACCATCATTCTCATTTTCAGAAAAAGAAAGAGTTACGTTCAGAAAAATTAAATCAATTGCTCAAGGTCTCCCAGCTAATCCATGGTGAAGCCTGCACCCAAGCCTAACTCTGTGCAACAACAAAGACCAAGCTTGCTCACCTCTACCATGCTAGGCAGGTTAATCATGGAAACCACAGAAAGGATCAAGGCCCACTCCCTCAGTTCCTTAGTGACTTCCCAACCCCTTCCTGGAGACTTATACTTGTATTGCTTAAGGTAACACTGGCTGTTTCACCTAATAAACCTTCATTTCTAAGTGGATTAACACAATAAAAGAGTCTGACACCCGTGTTCCTTGTAGGAATGTTCTCCAACTGGTGAATCAGGGACCCAGGCTCTTTTTAACTTGTGTGTCCATCTTTGTGCCATGGCTAGCACTCAGTCACATGACTAACACAAATGCAAAGGAGTCTGGGAAATTTAGTGTGGTTGTGAGCCCAGGAAGAGGAGAAAAGAGTTATGGTGATCAATTACCAGCTTTAAGAAGGTCCAAGTGTCATCTTTTATTAGCAACTCAGGTTTTCGAATGCCCAACCACTGAGTGCAGAGGCACCAGGCAAAGAGGTGAACCACCTAGACCTAGAATTCAGGCAGTCTTGGGTTCAAATCCCAGGCCCACCACTGACCACTTGCTTGACCTTAGTGAGGTTACTTAGCTCTTTAGGTCTCAAGTTCCTCCATGATAAAATGGGGACAGTTATCTGTCTACTTCATCAGGTTGTAGAGAGAAAAAGCTGAGATAATGCTGGGTATGTAGCACAGTCCTGACACATGGCTATTATTAGGGAGAAGATGTTCAGCAGAAGAGGGGTCTCCAGCTTCTTTTCCCAGTACTTTTACCTCCAAGCTAGCCTGTGGTCCAGAGAGCTATTCTAGGTCTCAAAGCTTAAATGAGACAAGCTTTGTCCCCACTTGACAAGTGACCTGTGAGTCCTCTCTGTTGCATCCTACTCATGGTTTCTGACAAATCTCCCAGTATGTGTTTGCATAAGTCAGTTTGAAATGCCCTTTCCATTAACAGAGGAGCTCTGCTATTAACTAATTACACTTTGGCTTTTCCTGTGTTTGCCTCTGTGCCAGGGAGAAGAGGCCAAGTGTGAAGTGGCCTCTGGCATGAAGAGAAGGCTTCTACAGATTGGGATGGGTAGGGGCTGGGGTGGGTGAGGGAGCTGCTGTTTTTCTCTCCTTTCTTTTCTACAAATCCAGTTGTTGGGAGAGAGGCCTGCTGAAAAGGAGGAGCTGCTCTGAATTCCCCAAAAGAATTGGGGAAACTCAAATTTTTAGAAAAATACTGATGCTTAAAAAAAATAGATTAAGTGCTCAAGGTCACCCATCAAATACAAAGTTTGCTTATAGTGGGGTCCTGATGGGAAAAGCTGGGTCTCGGACACTAGACCCCCACTGCTGGTTCTGATCCCGTGACCAACATCTGCAGGAGTGGTCTGCCCAGTCCCACCTTCTGCTGTGCCTTCCTCCATATTGGTAAAGAAAAATAAAAGCCTTGGTTTTGGAATGAGTCAGTTGTGAGCTCAAATCCCAGCTCTGCCACTTAGGCAAGTTGTATAACATCTCTGAATCTCAGCTTCCCTAGGTGTAAAGTGAAAATATCTATCTCAAGGGGACACCACAGGATTAACTGTGAAAAAGGGTGACTCAAAGTAGACACTAATAGGTAAGAGTTTCCTACTGTGACCCCTACCCTTAGATCTCTCTCATGGCTGTAGAACTTGATGTTACCAAGCTGAAAATGTTCTTAAGTTGTTGCCCCTCTCTGAGGTATTCTCACTTTAATACAATGCAGTGTATAGCTGAGGGGTGGGGAAGTTTGCCACACTTTGAATGGTGAGATGCAAGTGTCTCTGTTACACTGATGGGGTGGGCCCAACAGAAACCCACTTAATGGGGTCTGAAGAGACTTTGGGGGGACAACTCCTCCTGAGTGAAGGAGTTGGAAATTATGAGCTTCACCCAATAGAAAGCTTTGCCACAGAACAGGATAAGGGGATTTGAGTTGGAGTCAATCAAACCTATCCCTATCCCAGCTACATGGATAGGTGTCTAGGTCCTAGGTATAGAAAGTAAATAAAATGGAAAGAACTGTGCTCCATTTCCAGTTAGAGTGCAGAAAATCACAAGAGACCGCTGCTTCCACACTAACAATGAGAGCAAGACAAATAAGCGACAAAATCACAGTTGTTTAAAAATCATCAGAGAACCGAAGATGCAAAGAAAGGAAAATGAACTAAATTTCAGAAAGCAATAACCCCTTCCTGGCAAGAAGAGAGCCATGATGCTTTCATCATTGGTGAAGACACAGAGAAACAGAAATCTGCCATAGATGGGGATAAGGAGAAACCTGCCAAACTTCTGATAAACTTATAGTGGTGAGTGGGTGAGCACAACAGATTAGGACCCTGAGGGGTCCCAGCCAGACCGTAAATCTGTACCTACCCACCACCCCACTCCCATCATTTTCATCTATACCCAAAGTTAGTATGCTGAGGGGCTGGGGGGGATAGGGAAAGAGGGATGAGATAGATCCTCCTGAGGTACCCAGGGCCTTCCCCAAAGGCAAGGCTGAAGCTGGGGGTGGAGCAGGAGATCTGAGAGAAATCCCTCCAAGGCACTTGGGGCCTCTACCAAGTGCACTACAGCCATTCTCCATAATATGTGTGCAGGGCATCTGTGTGGAGCGAGAACTCTCAAGATGCAGAAAGATGGGGGTAAAATTGGAAAGCAAAGAGAATATTTTTCATATTAATATTTTATATTCCTAAAAGATGAAGAATTTTCTGAAATCTTACCAGTGCTCATATCCCAAACACTGCTAAAAGGAGTTCTGATTCTTTCCTCAAATTGTTTTAAGGCAGTGGCAAAATGAATCTAACTTCAGTTGCAATCAAGCCCAAACTCAGCTGAACTACTCAGATGAGATTGACTCATCTCCCAACACATGCCCTCAGAAGAAGACGATCTCCTCTGCTGGAGGTGACTATTATTTACTCAATTTCTACTGGTATTCTATACAAAATGTCCCATATATCAAAATATATGAAAGCTGCAAAGAAGCAAGAAAATGTTACCCATGTTCAAAAGAGGAGACAGTCAACTGAAACATATCCAGAGATGGCTCAGGCAGGGACTTTAAAACAACAGTGATATTTCAAAGAAACCAGTGGAAAAAATACATGCATGAACAGATTAGTAATTTCAAAAGAGAGAAAGAAACTATAAAAAAAGACCCAAAGGAAACAAGAGAAATGAAAAATACGATATCAAAACTGAAGAGTTTATTTAATGGACTTAACATCAAATTTGATATAGCAGAGGAACAGATTAGTGAACTTAAACACAAATCAATAGAAATTATCCAAACAATAACAAAGAGTGAAATAAAGGAAAAAAGAACTCTGGGATAATAACAAACAGTCTAGAAAACATGTAATTGGAGTTCTAGAAGGAAAAAAAGAGGGATAATAGGGTAAATATATTTTTTATTATTTTTTTAAGATATAATAGCCAAGTTTTCCAAAATAAACCCATAGATACAAGAAGCTCAATGAACCCAAGTAGGATAAATACAAAGAAAATCACACCTAGTCATACCTAAACTTCTGAGACTCAAAGATAAAGAGGAAATTCATAAAAGTAGCCAGAGGAAAAATGATACATTACTTAACGGGGAACAACAATGAGAATGAGGCCAGAAAACTGGAACAACTTCTTTACAGTGCTATAAGGAAAAAAGAAAAAAACTATCAACTTAATGTTTCACATCTTGCAAAAACAGAGGCAATATACAGACATTTTCAGAGAGACAAAAACAGAGACAATTTGTCTCCAGCAGACCAGTACTACAAGAAATGTCCCCCTCAAAATGTTTTATATATATGTGTGTGTGTGTGTGGGTGTGGGTGTGGGTGTGGGTGTGGGTGTGGGTGTGTGTGAGCATGTGTGTAATACATATTTGTTTCTGTGTGTGTGTGTGTGTGTTTGTGTGGAGATCTATCCAAACACTAATATAAAGAGATATATATACTTCTGTAGATAAATATATAGAAATACATATAAACACTTCTGTGTGTATATATATGTACATATATACATATATAGAGAGACAGAGAGACAAAGACAGAAACAGAGATGGAGAGAGACAGAGAGAAAATATATATACATATATCTGTAAAAAACTACTGACTTAAAAAAGACAAAACAACAACAACAATGAATTATGAGGTTTATAGCATAAAAAGAAGTAAAATATATGAAAACAAAAGCACAACGGGCAAGAGGCAGGTAAGGTCCTTACACTATTCATAATGTATGAATGAATGTATTTGAAGGTAGATTGCGGTCACTTAAAGACACATAGTTTAATTTCTAAAGTGCATATGTTGTAAAAATAACACAAAAAGTAGCTAAAAAGTCAATAGAGAAGTCAAAAGAGAAAACTAAAAAATACTTGATTCATCCAAAAGAATACAGAAAAAAAAAAAAAAAGAAACAAAGAGCATATGGTGGAAATACCAAAATGGTAGACTTAAACCCACTCATACATTTAGTTACATTAAATATAAATACATTGAACACACCAACTGTAACGCATAAATTGTCAGACTGGGGCTTCCCTGGTGGCACAGTGGTTGAGAGTCCACCTGCCGATGCAGAGGACACAGGTTCGTGCCCGGTCCGGGAAGATCCCACATGCCGCAGAGAGCCTAGGCCTGTGAGCCATGGCCACAGAGCCTGCACGCCCGGAGCCTGTGCTCCGCAACGGGAGAGGCCACAACAGTGAGAGGCCCGTGTACTGCAAAAAAATTTTAAAATAAAAAATTAATTAATTAATTAATTAATTAATTAATTAATTGCCAGACTGGATAAAAAAGTAAGACTTACCTATATGTTATTTTAAAATAACATACGTTAAATATAAAGACACAGAATGAAAAGAAGAACAGAAAAAGATATTCTAAGTAAACTGTAAGTATAAAAAACTAGTGTGCTATATTTAAATCAGACAAAGTGGATTTAAGACAAAACATGTTACCAGAGACAAAGAGAGCATCTCATAATTATAAATAAGGTCAATTCATCAGGAACACCTAATAATCCTAGTGTATACTCAAAACAGGGTTTCAACATTCACAGCACAGAAACTGACAGAACTAAAGAGAAAAAAGAGAGACATCCACATTTATAGTTGGAGATTTAACACCGTTCTCTCAGTTACTGACATAAAAAATAGACCAAAAAAATCAGTAAGAATATGAGTTGGACACCACTTTTAAACAGCTTGACATAACTGGCATTTATAAAACACTGTTCCCAATACCTACAAATATTCATTAATTTCAAGTGCACCTAAAACATTCACCAAGAAAGACTACATGTTGGGACATAAAACAAATCTCAAAAATTTATCAAAAACTCAAAATCATATCAAACTATCAAAATAACATTCTGTGATCACAAAAGAATTAAGTTAGATAGCAATTACAATAAGATAACCTAGAAAATATTGAATTATTTCAAAACTTAAATACCCATTTCTTTTTTTTATTGAAGTATAATGACTTTCAATGTTATATTAGTTTCAGGTATACAGTATAATGATTCAATATTTTTATACATTACAAAATGATCACCACAATAAGTCTAGTTACTGTTTGTCACTATACAAAGTTATTACAATATTTTGACTATATTCCCTGTGCTGTACATTATATCCCCAAGACCGATTTATTTTATAATGGGAAGTTTTTACCTCTTAATGTCCTTCACCTATTTCACTTATCCCCCCACCTCCTCCCCTTTGGCAACCACCAGTTTGTTCCCTGTATCTATGAGTTGTTTCTCTCTTGTTATGTTTGTTCACTTATTTTTTATGTTCCACACATAAGTGAAATCATGCAATATTTCTCTGTCTCAGTCTGACTTATCTCACTCAACATAATACCCTCTAGATCCATCCATGTTGTCACAAATGGCAAGATTTCATTCTTCTTTTATTGCTGGGTAATAGTGAATTGTGTATGTGTGTGGGTATATATACATATATATGTGTGTGTGTGTGTATATATATATACACAATAGACTATATATATATATATACACACACATCATATCTTCTTTATCCATTCATCTATTGGTGGACATTTGTGTCATTTCCATATCTTGGCTATTGTAAATAATGCTGTGATGAACCTTGGGGTGCATAAATCTTTTCAAATTATTATTTTCATTTTCTTTGGATAAATACTCAGAAGTAGAATTGCTGGATCATATGTAAGTTCTATTTTAATTCTTTGAGGAAGCTCCATACCGTTTTCCATAGTGGTTGTACCAACTGATACTCCCACTCACAGTGCACGAGGATTCCCTTTTCTCTGCATCCACACCAACACTAGTTATTTCTCATGTTTTTGATCATAGCAATTCTGGCAGGTGTGAGGTGATATCTCATTGTGGCTTTGATTTGCATTTCTCTGATGTCCAGTGATGTTGAGCATGAGTTCATGTGCCTGTTGGCCATCTTCATGTCTTCTCTGGAAAAATGTCTATTCAGGTCCTCTGCTCATTTTTTTAATCGGATTGTTTTTGTTTTCATTTTGATATTGAGTGCATACTAACCCCATGTTTGATATATCATTTGCAAATATCTTCTCCCATTCAGTAGGTTACCTTTTCATTTTCTTTATAGTTTCCTTCTCAGTGCAAAAGGTTTTTACTCTGATGTAGTCTCATGTGTTTATTTTTGCCCTTGTTACCCTGGCCTAAGGAGACAGATCCAAAAAAGTATTGCTAAGACTAATGTCAAAGAGCTTACTGCCTAAGTTTTCTTCTGGGAGTTTAATGGTTTCAGGTCTTACATTTACGTCTTTAATCCATTTTGAGTTTATTTTTGTACATGGTGTGAGAAAGTGGGCTAGTTCCATTCTTTCGCATGTAGCTATCCAGTTTTCCCAACACCATTTATTGAAGACTGTCTTTTCCCCATTATATGTTCCTGCCTCCTCTGTTGTAGATTAATTGACCATATAAGTGTGGGTTTACTTCTGTGTTCTCTATTCTATTCCATTGATCTATGTGTCTTTTTATGCCAGTGCCATACTATTTTGATTACTATAGTTTTGTAGTATGGTTTGAAATCGGGGCGCATGATGCTTCCAGCTTTGTTCTCGTTCTCAAGATTACTTTGACTATTTGGGGTCTTTTGTGGTTTCATACAAATTTTAGGATTATTTGTTCTAATTCTGTGAAAAATGTCATGGGCATTTTGATACAGATTGCATTGAATCTGTACATTGCTTTGGATAGCATGGATATTTTAAAATTAATTCTTCCAATCCAAGAGCATGGTATGCCTTTCCATTTATTTGTGTTGTCTTCAATTTCTTTCATCAATGTCTTAGAGTTTTCAGAGTACAGGTCTTTCACCTCCTCGGTTAGATTTATTCCCAGTTTTTAAATTCTTTGTGATGCAATTGTAAATGGAATTGCTTTCTTAATTTCTCTTTCTGATAGTTCATTATCAGTGTATAGAGGTGCAACAGATTTCTGTATATTAATTTTATATCCTGCAATTTTACTGAATTTCTTTATTAGTTCTAATAGTTTTTTTGATGGAGTCTCCAACTTTCTATATATAGTATCATGTCACCTGCAAATAGGGACTGTTTTAGTTCTTCCCGTCCAATTTGGATGCCTTTTTTTTTTTTTCTTTGTCTGATTGCTGTGGCAAGGACTTCAATACTATGTTGAATAAAAGTGGTGAGAGTGGGCATCCTTGTCTTGTGCCTGATCTTACAGGAAAAGCTTTCTGCTTTTCAACATTGACTATGATGTTAACTGTAGGTTTTTCATATGTGGGCTTTACATTTGTGTTGAGGTATGTTCCTTCAGTACCCATTTTGTTGAAAGCTTTTATCATAAATGGATGTTGAATTCTGTCAAAAGTTTTTTCTGCATCTAATGAGATAATCATATGATTTTTCTCATTCGGTTTTTTTTGGGGTTTGGGTTTTTTTTTGCGGTACGCGGGCCTCTCACTGTTGTGGCCTCTCCCGTTGCGGAGCACAGGCTCTGGACGCACAGGCTCAGCGGCCATGGCTCACGGGCCCAGCCACTCTGCAGCATGTGGGATCTTCCCAGACTGGGGCATGAACCCGTGTCCCCTGCAACAGCAGGCGGACTCTCAACCACTGCACCACCAGGGAAGCCCTATCATTCGTTTTGTTAATGTGGTGTATCACGTTGGTTGATTTGCAGATATAGAACCATCCTTGCATTCCTGTAATAAATCCTATTTGATCAAGGTGTATGATCCTTTTAACGTATTGTTGAATTAGGTTTGCTAATATTTTGTTGAGGGGTTTTGCATCTATATTCATCAGGGATATTGGCTTGTGATTTTCTTTTTTTGTAGTCCTTGACTGATTTTGGTATCAGGGTAATGCTGGCCTTGTAGAATGAGTTTAGAAGCACTCCTTCCTCTTCAATTTTTTGGAATACTTTGAGAAGTATAGGTATTAACTCTTCTTTGTATGTTTGGTAGAATTCACCTGTGAAGTCATCTACTCCTGCATTTTTTCTTGTTGGGAAGTTTTGATTACTGATTCAATTTCATTACTAGTATTGGTCTGCTCATATTTTCTATTTCTTCCTGATTCAGTCTTAGAAGATGACATGTTTCTAAGAACTTATCCATTTCTTCCAGTTTGTCCAATTTGTTGGCATATAATTGTTTATAGTAGTTTCTAATGATTCTTTGTATTTCTGTGGTATTAGCTGCAACTTTAACTTTTTCATTTCTGACTTATTAATTTGAGCCCTCTTTTTTTCTTGATGAGTCTGGCTAAAGGGTTATCAATTTTGTTCATATTTTCAAAGAACTAGCTCTTAGTCCCACTGATCTTTTCTATTTTTTTTTAGTCTGTATTTCATTTCTTTCTA
Organism: Platanista minor; assembly: GCA_004363435.1. Taxonomy (NCBI): domain Eukaryota; kingdom Metazoa; phylum Chordata; class Mammalia; order Artiodactyla; family Platanistidae; genus Platanista; species Platanista minor. Next base: position 25,514 of record RJWK010021385.1, read on the forward strand.
CTCTGATCTTTTTTACTACCTTCCCTCTGCTAACTTTGGGCTTTGTTTGTTCTTCCTTTCCTAGTTCCTTTAGGTGTCAAGTTAAATTGTTTATTTGAGGGTCTTTTTCTTTACATTGTTTCTTTAGGTAGGCCTGTAACACTATGAACTTCCTTCTTAGAACTGCTTTTGCTGTGTCCCACAGATTTTGGAAAGTTGTGTTTCCATTTTCGTTTATTTCAAGAAATTTTTTCTTATTTCTTCTTTGATTTCTCCATTGACCCATTGGTTGTTTTGTAACATGCTGTTTAGTCTCCATGTGACTGTGTTTTTTCCAGTTTTCTTCCTGTAATTGATTTCTAGTTTCATACTGTTGGTTGGAAAAGATGCTTGACATGATTTCAGTCTTCTTAAATTCATTAAGACTTATTTTGTGGCCTAACATGTGATCCATCTGGAGAATGTTCCAAGTGCACTTGAAAAGAATGTTTATTCTGCAGTTTTTGGATAGAATGTTCTGTATATATCTATTAAGTTCTTCTGATCTAATGTGTCATTTAAAGCCAATGTTTTCCTATTGATTTTCCGTCTAGATGATCTATCCATTTATGTAAATGGAGTATTAAAGTCCCCTACTATTATTGTATTACTGTCAATTTCTCCCTTCATGTCTGTTAATATTTGCTTTATATATTTAGATGCTCCTATGTTGGGTGCATAAATATTTGCAAATGTTATCTTGCATTGACCCCTTTATCATTATATAATGCCCTTCTTTTTCTCTTATTACAGTCTATTTAGTCTGATATGAGTACTGCTATTCCAGCTTTCTTTTGGTTTCCATTTACATGGGATAACCTTTTCCACCCTTCACTTTCAGTCTATGTGTGTCTTTAGATCTGAAGTGAGCTTCCTGTAGGCAGCATATATATGGGCCTTATTTTTCTATCCATTCAGACACCATATGTCTTTTTTTTAACTTATTTATTTTTGGCTGCATTGGGTCTTTGCTGCTACACGCAGGCTTTCTCTAGTTGCAGCGAGCGGGAGCTACTCTTTGTTGCGGTGCATGGGCTTCTCACTGCAGTGGCTTCTCTTGTTGCAAAGCATGGGCTCTAGGCATGCAGGCTTCAGTAGTTGTGGCACATGGGCTCAGTAGTTGTGAGCTCTAGAGCGCAGGCTCAGTAGTTGTGGCATACAGGCTTAGTTGCTCCGCGGCACGTGGGATCTTCCTGGACCAGGGCTCAAACCCATGTCCCCTGCATTGGCAGTTGGATTCTTAACCACTGCACCACCAGGGAAGTCCCACCATATGTCTTTTGATTGCAGCATTTGGTCCATTCACATTTAAAGTGATTACTGATAGGTATTTACTTAATGACATTTTTTAAATTGTTTTCTGGTGTTTTTGCAGTTCTCTGTTCCTTTCTTCTTCTCTTGGTCTCTTTCCTTGTGGTTTGATAATTTTCATTAGTGTTACGTTTGGGTTTCTTTCTCTTTATTTTTTGCATATATATTGAAGGTTTTTGGTTTGGGGCTGCCATGAGGTTCATATATATTGACATACATATGATATATAAACCAGTTTATTTTATTTCTGAATGCATTCTAAAAGCACTACATTTTTATTACCCCACACACACTGTTTTTGATATCACATTTTACTTCTTTTTATTTTGTGGATCCCTTAACTACTTATTGTAATTATAGTTGATTTTACTAATTTTGTCTTTTAACCTTTATACTAGCTTTGTAAGTGTCTGATTCACTACATTTTTATACATATATTTGCCTTTACCAGTGAGATTTTTTCTTTCATATATTTTTTTTTAATTTCTAATTGTGGCCTTTTCCTTTCTGCTTAAAAAAGACCCTTTAACATTTCTTATAAGGCCAGTTTAGTGTTAATGAACTCCTTTAATTTTTACTTGTCTGTGAAACTCTTTACAGCCTCTTCAGTTTGAATGATAACCTGGACAGGTAGAGTATTCTTGGCTGTAAGATTGTTCCTTTTCAGCACTTCAAATATATCCTGCCACTCCCTTTTGGCCTGCAAAGTTTCTGCTGAAAAATCAGCTGATAGTACTATGGGAGTTTCCTTGTATTTGAGCAGTTATTTTCCTCTTACTGCCTTTAAAATTATCTCATTATCTTCAAATTTGGCATTTTAATTATGATCTGTCTTGGTGTAGATCTCTTTGTGTTCATATTGCTGGAAACACTCTGTGCTTCTTGGACCTAGATATTTGTTTCTTTCTCCAGGTTAGGGACATTTTTAACCATTATTTCTTCAAATAAGTTTTCTACCCCCTTCTTTCTTTTTCTCCCTCTGAGACCCCTATAATGCAAATGCTAGTATACTTATGTTACCCCAGAGGTCCCTTAAACTATACTCACTTTTTTAAATTCTTTTTTTCTTTTTGTTTTTCTGATTGGGTGATCTCCACTATTCTGTCTTCCACATCACTGACCCATTCTTCTGTATCATCTAATATGCTGTTGATTGCCTCTAGTGTTTTTCATTTCAGTATTGCATCCTTCAGCTCTGATTCTTTCTTATATTTCCTCTTTGTTGAAGATCTCACTGTGTTCCTGCATTCTTCAACCAAGTTCAGTGAACTTCTTTATGACTATAACTTTGACCTCTTTATTAGGTAAACTTCTTATCTCGGTTTCATTCTTTTTTGGGGGGGTGTTATTTTGTTCTTTTGTTTGGAACATATTTCTCTGTCTTCTCGTTTTGTTTGATTCTTTGTGACTGCATGTGCCAAGTGGTTTTGGCTGGCCAGCTAGAGCTGCAGCAGTGATGGACCAGTGGGGCTCCAGGGCTCAACACAACAGGGTGGCCCTGGAAGAACAGCTGGAATGGGACAGGGTGGCCCAGTGTGCATCACACTGGGGTTGCTCTCATGGGAGAACTAGAGTTGGTGTAGGCCAGGGGCATGCTGAGGCAGCTTTGACAGGCTGGCTAAAGTTCCTGCCCATGCTATCAAGGTGGAGGGGGAATGCAAAAAAATGGTGCTCTCCAGTGCCTCCAACCCTGGAGAGAGTTCCAGCAATTCCCCACCCATTTGGCAGATGCTTTAGGGTTATTAAATGGATTTCCTTCACATAATCTAGGTGCCTTTTATTTTTTATTTGTTTTTGCAGTATGCGGGCCTCTCACTGTTGTGGCCTCTCCCGTTGCAGAGCACAGGCTCCAGACGCGCAGGCTCAGCGGCCATGGCTCACGGGCCTAGCCACTCCGCAGCATGTGGGATCTTCCCGGACTGGGGCACGAACCCGTGTCCCCCGCATCGGCAGGCAGACTCTCAGCCACTGCGCCACCAGGGAAGCCCTCTAGGTGCCTTTTAGACCACTGTTTTTTCTCTGTGCTCCAGAGTGGCTGATTCCACATGCAGGCCCTCCTCAGTGATATCCCTCACTCTGAAGGTTGTCAATACCACGTCTCCATCTCTCCTATCCATCTCTGTGTTGTCCCTCTACTGTTTCTTGTGCAGAAGGTCGTGTCAATCAGCACTCAGTTCTTCTTTAAGAGGAATTTCTGTATATATAGGTGAAATTCAGTAAGTCCATGGGAGGAAGTGACCTCAGGGTCTTCCCATGCTGCCATCTTGGACCAAATTACCACTTGTAAATAATCCAGAACTCAAAAAAGAAATCATAAGGAAAATTAGAAAATATCTCTAACTGAATAATAAAGAAAACACAACATAACAAAATTTGTAGTCCTATATCTATTAAAGAAATTAAACTTGGACTTCCCTGATGGTGCAGTGGTTAAGAATGTGCCTGTCAGTGCAGGGGATATGGGTTCAATTCCTGGTCCAGGAAGATCCCACATGTCGCAGGTGAACTAAGCCCATGAACCACAACTACTGAGCCTGTGCTCTAGAGCCCACGAGCCACAACTACTGAGCCTACATACCACAACTACTGAAGCCCACATGCCTAGAGCCCATGCTCTGCAACAAGTCACAAGTCCACACACCACAATGAAGAGTAGCCCCTGCTCACTGCAACTAGAGAAAGCCTGTGCGCAGCAACAAAGACCCAATGCTGTCAAAACTAAATTAATTAATTAAATTTGTTATAAGAAGAAATCAAACTCATAATAACACACCTACTAAAAAAGAAACCTCCAGGCTCAGATGGCCTCACCAATTAATTATGTAAACATTTAAGGAAGATTTAGTGCCAATTTTACACAAGCACTTTCAGAAATTAGAGAAGGAAACACTTCCCCTGAAGCTCATATAACTCTTATATCAAAACCTGAAAAAGACATTACAAGAAGAAAGTACAAATATCCTTCATGAGCATAAATACAAAAATCTTTAAGCAAATATTAGCCAAAAATTTAGCTTTATATATACATATAGAAAGATAGGAAGAGAAGGGAACTTCCTTAATCTGATAAACGGAATCTCCAGAAACCTACTGCTAATGTCATACTTATATCCACTCTTACCACTTCTATTCAGTATTATATTAGAAGTCCTAGACAGTGCAATAAGGCAAGAAAAAAAATACATTCTTTTAAAATATAAATAAATAAAAAATAAATAAAATATAAATAAATATAAATAAATAAAATATAAATAAATAAAAAATATATTCTAATAAAAGAAAAAAATACATTCTTTTAAAATATAAATAAATAAAATATAAATAAATAAAAATATAAATAAATAAAATATAAATAAATAAATAAATATATTCTAATAAAAGAATATTAGAAAAGAAGTAAAACCATTGTTATCTGTAGACAATATGATTGCATAGGTGGAAAAGCCTATGGAACAACAAAAGAATTAGTGGAACTAATACATGAGTTTTGGAAGGTCACAGGATACAAGGCCAATGTACAAAAAACAATTTAATTTCTATATAGTTCTAATGAATAATTGGAAAATAATTTTTAAATTCCATTTACAGTATCAGAAACATTAAATATTGACAAATAAAACTATTTTAAAATGTGCAAGTCACAAAATTTTTGCAGAAAGAAATTAAAGACATAAATAAATGGAAAGGTACCATGCTCATAAATTGGAAGACAAAATATTGTTAAATGTCCACTCTGTCTAAATGGATCTATAGATTCAATGCCATTCCAATAAAAATTTTAGTAGAACTTTTTGAAAAATTCACAAGCTAAGTCTAAAAGTTATATGGGCATAGAATATCCAAAATATTTGAAAAAGAATAACAAATTTGGAGGA
>RJWK010021386.1:0-30715 GCA_004363435.1 Platanista minor
GAAAGAGAAAAAAAAAAACACACAAAAAAAAAAAAAAAAAAAAAGGTTCTGAAGAACCTAGGGGCAGGAGAGGAATAAAGACACAGACTTGAGGACACGGGGAGGGGGAAGGGTAAGCTGGGAGGAAGTGAGAGAGTGGCATGGACATATATACACTACCACATGTAAAATAGATAGCTAGTGGGAAGCAGCTGCATAGCACAGGGAGATCAGCTTGGTGCTCTGTGACCACCTGGAGGGGTAGGATAGGGAGGGTGGGAGGAAGACGCAAGAGAGAGGGGATATGGGGATATATGTATATGTACAGCTGATTCACTTTGTTGTACAGCAGAAACTAACACACTGTAAAGCAATTATACTCCAATAAAGATGTTAAAAAAAAAAAAAAGAAACCACAGACAAAAGTATCTTAAAAAAAAAAAAAACCCAAAAAACAAATAGGAAAGAAAAGATGCTGTAAAGAATTTGTCTGGTCTTTGCCCCAGATTCCTGGGCTGGAAATGTCTAAACCCTTGGAATGTCTTTGCTATTCAAAGCGGGGCCTTTGGGATCACACCTAAGTTTAAGCTAAGGAGACAAATCAGCACAGGCTTCCTAGCTGGTGCACACACAGATGTGTGGAAAGGGTATGAGTCCTGACTCCACAAGGAGAGGGCTCAGAAGCTCTGTGTTTGGATGCCTCTCGGACTGTGCCTTATGTGTCTGTTCACTTGGCTGGTCTTGATTTCTATCCTTCACAATACAACTGTAATTTTAATCAGCTGAGGAGAAGGGAAGGATACCAGTTTAAAAATAACCCACCAAATACATTAATAGAACAATTATTCATTTATAAAGGGCATAGGAAGAAAAGAGAATAAAAAGGTCTATTCCAGATTTTGCAATCAATGACTGTTTGCAATCAACTGACTTTTATTATCTATACATATTGTTATTTAAACGATGCTTCCTAATAAAATTATGGGCATTGTGTAGAGATAGGAAAAAGTTGATGGGTAATAAATAGGCCTAAGACACTAAGCCATCACAGGTTGTCACCCTATACCAAACGATTCTCTTGACTCTACAAGTTACATAAATAATGATAGTATGGGCTTCCCTGGTGGCACAGTGCTTAAGAATCCACCTGCCAATGCAGGCGACACGGGGTCAAGCCCTTGTCCGGAAAGATGCCACATGCTGCGGAGCAACTATGCCCGTGCACCACAACTACTGAGCCTGCACTCTAGAGCCCGCAAGCCACAACTACTGAAGCCCGCGTGCCTGGAGCCTGTGCTCTGCAACAAGAGAAGCCACCCAATGAGAAGCCCACGCACTGCAACCAAGTGTAGCCCCCGCTCGCCGCAACTAGAGAAAAGCCTACGCACAGCAACAAAGACCCAAGGCAGCCAAAAATAAAATAAATAAGTTAAAAAATAATAAGAAGAATAATGATAGTATGGGTGGAGAGGACCTTCATAGCATTTGGCATAGGGAAATTCTTGGTCTAGTATGAATTAAAAGCTTGAATAAAACTATGTGTTTTTTTTTTAATGAATCACAAAACAAGTAACTATCTTTTTCCAGGAGGACCTTTCTATTTTTACCTCTAGAATAAAGAATGCCACTTTTTAAAAGTTAAAAAAATCATAGGGAAATTTGAAAAAAGTATTCTCTGTGGCATACTTCTAAATGCAAGGCTACTCCCCTGGCCTTGGTAAATTACGCCTCCTGCGATGTATTGTATGAAGTCCTCCAAACCAATCTGGAACACACATGAGAGTCTCTCTTGAGGAATCAAGTGAGCATTATAGCAGTCATATTTTGTTAACTAATTGTTTGCTTATTGAAAGCAGGACAGATGTCATTTTCTCTAAATAGCTGAAGTTTTTTAAGTTTTCTCAAATCTGTGTTTCTTGGCCCTTGCCTGAGAGAAGACAGTGGATGCTTGCTTATTTTACACACCAGAGTTAAGAATTCACTGTCTCAACCTTACACATTTATAGTCTTATCAAGTGATGGTGACCTTTCAGCACAAATTCACACAATTCATGGCCATTTTCTTTCTGCTTATCTTATTGAAAACAATGTTTCTTTCATAACCAATAGCTTTAGCATTTTCCTTTGTAATTCTGAAAATATTAATTTTCTTTATTAAGCACTGACTATGCTTTAGTGGTTAGTGCTATTCAAACAAATGGAACGTACCCTGGTGATTTTTCTTTCTTTTTATCGTTACTGGTTTCATTAATACTCGGTAGACAAAATTCTCTCCTATGACTTAATATGGATTGCTAAATCTTACCAGAAATCAATGTACATGTCTGTTATTTTAGGGAAAGTTATAAAGGTGAGACTGACATTAAGCAGAGGAGGAAGGAGAATAAATAAGATTATTTTCCCCTTATTAGACAGAAGTGGGGGGTATGTGGGATCTGGATGGGGAGGAAAAAGGGAAGAAAGAAAGTGAAGGGGCTATAGGCCCAGGGAATCATAAAAAAAAGAAAACATCAACACCAGACCCCTCCCACAAGTTCTAGAGGGTTATACCCACACTAGAGAAAGAAATGTAAGATTTGAGTTGAAATATGACCTAGCAATAAGATAAAATTTAGCTCATAAAGGTGTTTTAATAGTTTCCTCAAAAATCTTGACAAATTAAAATTACAATGCAATATAAGATATCTGCTAACAAATGTCAATATAATTATACAAAGCTTATGATTAACGAGACAGTTCTGGTAGAGTAGAAAGAAAACAAAATGTATAGCCAATTAATAGTATAATGAAATGTGTGTGAAAGTGCTGCTATAAACTTTAAAGGAGTATGTAAACATTAGCTATAATTATTTTTATTATTGATCTGTAACCAACCTAGAAATCAAAAATTAAGTTGTCTGTGTATGTGTGTGTGTGTTTCCATAAGTATTCAATCAGAACTATTTAATTACAATATAACTTCAAAGCAGGGTTTCTCAACCTCAGCACTGCTGAGATTTTAAACTGATCATTCTTTGCTGTGGAAGTCTGTCCTGTGCACTGAAGGATGTTTAGCAGCATCCCCGCCCTGTACCCACCAGGGGCCAGTAGAACTTCCTCCTCCTCCCCCCTCAATTAGTGACAACCAGAAATGTCTCTGGACATTGCCAGACGCTGCAAAATTGCCCCTGGTTGAAAGCTATGTTAAAGCACAAGAAAAACCTAGAAATTATATTTATGGCTCTCCCACACAAACTGAGGATGACAGCCAAAGATGAACTAGAGCTAGATATCCATCACTAGGCACATGTGGCTACTGAACACTTAAAATGTAGCTAGTCTGAATTGAGATATATTATAAATGTAAAATATACCCTAGACTTGAGGATTTGGTATGAGAAAAAGAATACAAAATGTTTCAAAAACCTTTATGTGGATTACATGTTAGTGATAATATTTTAGATATAGTGGGTTAAAATAAAATACATTATAAACATGAGTTCATTTGTTCCTTTTTGCTTTTTAAAAATGTGGCTACTAGAAATGTGCAAATTAAATGTGTGGTTTGCATTATATTGCCAGTGGACAGTGCTGACCTTGTGCAAAAAATTATCCCTCCTTCACACTATACGTTCCAGGCAGCCTTTGATAACAGAGAGCTCTGTCCCCAGTTTTCTCTTTACCTTCTCTCCATTCTCCTTGGATTAGCTCCAGTTTCCTTTCTTCACTAAGATTACTACTCAGAGATGACTTACCTCCAAACTCTATCGCTAGTTAGGAGCTCTACCGACACCTAGATCCACATGTTCACTATCGACTTAACAACCCCACTTGGACATCCTAGAGGAACCCCAAACTTAAATGATCCTCATTCCCAAAAAGGCTCCTCCTCCAGGATTCCCCATTTTATTAGATGGCACTATTGACACAGATGCTCAAGCCAGAAACCTGAAGGTCATCATGGGTTCTCTTGCAATCTCTCACAAGCAGAGTCCTGCTTCCTCTACTCCCTCAATGTTTCTGGAATCATCCTTTGTCCTAACACTGGCTAGGCCAAGTCACCATTATTTCTCCCCATATCAACTCCATCATCCCTTTTACCCTTTTATTACACCCTGCCCTCCCCATCTCAACACTTAGCCCACAAGTAACTATTTTTGATTAGGGCTATCTTTCCCTTTAGAACATTATACTACATAAAGCCAGGCACTTTCCTGTTCATTGTTGTATCGATCTCCAGTTCATTGACAAATGAATGAATGAATGAATAAAGAGGGGTGTAAACTGCCGACTCACAGGTTGCAATTTACTAAGGGGCTGGACTACAAAAGCAGTGGTTCCATTAGCATATGTGGCCCAGGAAAATATCAACCCTTAGGTCTAAATATCAATGCTTATGTATTGACACAAATCCTAGGATTCTAGAAGTGGGGAACACCATGTTCTCTGTACCCTCATCCTTAACAGATCTATCTATTGTGCATAAAATCACACTGCAGACTTTCTATATACTGGGTCAGGAAAGAACAGCTGAAGAGTGCCTTTTATAACCCTCCAGCCCAGCAGCAACCCGATGCCTGACATCTTCCATTTTCAATGGCATAGTCCCAGAGTAGCTAGAGTTTCAAAGTTACCCAGTGAAAAGCAGCTGAAATTTATACAAAGCTAAGAACAACTGTGATTAACTGAACCATTCCTGAAACAAAGCTATTCTCCAAGAACACAAGTTCAAAAGAAGTCTCCTCTCATTAGGGATCCTTGATCCCCCTCCTTGCCTTAGCCAGCCTTCACTCTCCAGTCCATGACTAGTTTGAAAGGGGTTTGGATGGACTATGGCAGCGTCTTTCCTAACTGGGAAGTTACAGCTACTACTGACTTGGAATTTTTTTCAAGTTGAGAATTTTACAGATGTTAGCTGTGCTTTAGGTTAAGCTAAAGGAAGAGAAGAGCTTGTGAAAGACTCCGTGTAAGGTATGTATTAGAAAAGAACAAGGCAAAAATTAGACCTGTGTGGGGCTTCCCTGGTGGAGCAGTGGATGAGGGTCCGCCTGTCGATGCAGGGTTCATGCCCCGGTCCGGGAAGATCCCACATGCCTCGGAGCGGCTAGGACCGTGAGCCATGGCCGCTGAGCTTGTGCATCCGGAGCCTGTGCTCCGCAACGGGAGACGCCACAACAGTGAGAGGCCCGTGTATCGCAAAAAAAAAAAAAAATTAGACCTGTGTGTTCATTCATCTTTTGCTACTGGTTCTCCTATAAGTATGGGAATAGCTGTGAGGGTAGGTGGGGTGTGGTGATGTGTGATACGGACCAGGCAGGAGCTGAAAAGATAACACATCAAAGCCAGGGTTAACCCCAGGTCCAATGGCACTATGTAGGGCTAACTCTTTTTAATTGCCTTTTCAAGAAATTATATGAGAGACCATTCTTTTATAGTAAGAGGAAGACAGGTGGGGTCTTGACTAAAGAAAGTTACGAAACTTTTAAAAGTATTTTCTCTTCGTTGTTCCTCCTTTTATAGTCCAATAAAGAAAACCTGGCAATTACCAGGTTCTCACCAATTTAGGCAGTGGGATAAAGAGATTTAGTGAAGAAGTGACATTTTTCCTCAATTAGATGCCCTTTTTCTTTCTAGAAATGAGTCAGAGAATGCTGGGTAACTTTCTGAAGCCTGTTTTTTTTTCTTTTCCTCAAAATCTGGTGAATCTTTCCCATAACAAGGACCAATACTTCCACATCTCAGCAGAAGCATCGGTCTTTGGCAATAAGGTAGCTGAGGTGTAACACAAGGAATTAGGAGACTCAGAAAAAACAAACAGTGGCTAAATCCCATGCGCAGTATTCAGTCTCTACAGCAGCTCAGGCAAGTCACTCATCTCTCTGGGCCACGTCTTCTCAACTGGGGTGATAGCTCCCCCAAGGGAACAAAAATTGATTCAGGGGTATGGTGTGAGCTCTTATCCTTCTTATGTATAAAGAACAGATATACATACAGCACATAAACAAGATACACAGTGGATCTGTGGTGTTGAAGTCTCATGGGAGGGTAGACTAGGGGAAAATAATGTCTAAAAAGGCCCCTTGTTGGGGAGGGGGTAATACTGAACAAAAGGCTGAGACCCCTCTAAGCCTTTATTTCCTCAGCTGTAGAAATGGGTCAGCATTACCCACAAAGGATTATTATGGTATAGCTATATCTAAATATTTACAGAGAGAATGAGAGACTGGAAATAAAGCAGGCAGGGAAAACAACCTAAATTGTAGAATCATCATTAAAACACAACCCAAAACATAAAGATTCAAGCATATATAGATCCATATGATCCATATGATCTAATGATCACTTGTATTAACAAGACAATTTTCTTCTCACTAGTCATTTCACCAATTGAACGCCTAACATCCAAAAAGGAAGTCCTAGTCAATAAATGCAAGAAGAATCTGCAAACATGAAAAAGATACAAACCTAAAACACCAATTTCAAGACCTGCCAAGCTTGTTTTAATTTTATCATAAATATCTTCTGACGCAAAGTCAACAGCAATGGTCATTGTTTCCACTTTGAACTTTTCTCCTAGGGAAAAGAACACAAATGGAGAGGGGAAAAATTAATATCTGGCAATTAAGATGTAAGCATTCGATGACATTACCTTTTTCAAACACTTTTCCCCCCCAATTTTATATGAAATTTAGACCAGGATAATTTTAAGCAATCATGAGACCACCTAAGATATGAAATAGAGTCAACACAGTAGTTCTGCAATAAAAATTCCAATGTTATCACAGAGCTGGCTGAATATTCCTTAATCAGTTCTCCTATAAATCAATAATGATGACTTTTTAGACCCTTAGGTACAAATAATAAAACGATGCGTATCATAATATTATATACTCTTTAAATATCACTGGTTTGTGATTTTAACTGCAAACTGATACTTCATAATTTCAGGAAAAAGTCTTAAGTGTGATCTATTAAAACAAAAAATCCACCTTATTAAAGTGGAAATAAAATGAATATGATCATATTGGAATTTAGGAGCTCGGTTAATAATGAATAATCACTACATTTAAAAAGCCACACAAAATGCATAGTAATGGGGCTACAAAGTGACACCAGAAAGACTTCAGTGTTCTACTTTGCACAGGACTGTTAAGGTCCAAACAGAGCTAAGGGAAATAACAGATTCAGAATTGAGACCCTGGAGAAACAAAACTCATCTGAGGGAACATGTCATGTTGATTTCTGCCTTCATTAGTGATCCGCTTTGAGAAGATGGCATGGAGTGCGAGGTCACCCAGACTTGGGTACCAATCTGACTTCCACACTTATTTGCTAAATGACTTTGAGCAAGTCACATATCCTCTATGGGCCTCAGCATCCTCTTGTGAAAGGTAATAATACCCATTAGTGCTATCAAAGGTACCAAAGTATTACCTTTAGTACTAACAATACTACCATGTACTGGCATACATGAGGCACTCCATAAAGTCTCCAAGAATGCTTATTCTTTGGAACTTGATGAGAATTCAAAAGAATTAATTAAAAAATCTTGCTTCCAGGGCTTCCCTGGTGGCGCAGCGGTTGAGAGTCTGCCTGCCGATACAGGGGACGTGGGTTCGTGCCCCAGTCTGGGAAGACCCCACATCCGCAGCTGGGCCCGTGAGCCATGGCTGCTGAGCCTGCGCATCTGGAGCCTGTGCTCCGCAATGGGAGAGGCCACAACAGTGAGAGGCCTGTGAACCGCAAAAAAAAAAAAAAAAAAAAAATCCTGCTTCCAAAAATAAAATTTTCTTCCTTCGAAGTCAATGTCAGCTTATCACAGAATATACAGCAGTAATCCACATAGGAGGTTTCTGTTCTTGATCTGAAAAGATTTATGCCTAAAACTAAAGAGCTGGTTCACAAGAGATTCTTTAGACTCAATGAAAAGTATCCACCCTAGATAGGAATCTATGAATAAACTAGTGAGGATATAATTGACCTGGAAAATACCTTATCTGGTGTTAAAGGTATACCTACTATTCGAATATAAATGAGTTATTATGTGTTCATGTAATGGACAGCCAGATACAGGGCTGTCATTTCCCAGCAGCTGGTCTGACATGTCTTAGCATAAATGGTTCACAGAATTTACCACAAGTAAGTAAAGAACTCTGCCTTTATTAGAGCCACCAATTCACAAGAAAAAAGACCAAAATCAAAAGGCTGAAGGATACCTTTTATTGAATGTAAAACTTTATTCCGGAAGTAAAATAAGATAAAATTTATTTATTTATTTGAGGAAAGCAACATCTGTTTCCACACTAGCACTATATACTGACATTTAGGAAAATTTCTCTCTAGTAATAAAAGCTACCTCACAACCCCTGAATCAAATTTACTTTTAGATCTCACAGGACTTGGTGAATGTACTTATATGGCACAGTCTTACATAGATACGCTGCTTAAAAAAAAAATCCAGAGACCCTTTTGGAAAGAATGTTACTTAATAAGAACCCTCCAGTAAGCTCTTTCTTATGTCTTCACACTAGGATAAGCAAAATGGTTTCTGATACAAGTTTTTCAAGATAAATAAAAATTTGAACTTATACCTGAATTACTCTGAATCATGTTCTAGTCCAGTTAACGTTGTTTACTTTCTCTTAACTTTTCTTCACTGCCTCTACTGTGGGCTTCTTTCTTTCTTTTTTTTAACATAGGTCAGCTCCTGTCACCCTCCTTGCAATCCTCCAAAGCATTCCATCTCATTTACAGTAAGAAGAACCAAAGTCTTCAGCATCAGCCTGATACTGAACTAATCTCCACCCACTTACTCTCCAGTTGCTCCCCAGCCTTGGTCACAGGGGTCCCAGGAGTTCTTTAGACACAGGATGTTCTCCAAATACACTCAAGGCTTTTGAACTTACTGTGCCCTCTGTTTGGAATGCTTTTCCACATCCCCTGTCTCTGTTGGGTCTTTAAGTAAATGTTATCTTCTCAGAGAAGCCTTCATTGACCACCCTGTAAAAAATGCAGGGCTTCCCTGGTGGCGCAGTGGTTGAGAGTCCGCCTGCCAATGCACGGGACACGGGTTCGAACCCTGGGCCGGGAGGATCCCGCATGACACAGAGCAGCTAAGCCCGTGCGCCACAACTACTGAGCCTGCGCTCTACAGCCTGTGAGTCACAACCACTGAAGCAAGTGCCTGGAGCCCGTGCTCCTCAACGGGAGAGGCCACTGCAGTGAGAGGCCTGTGCCCCGCAACAAGGAGTGGCCCCCGCTCGTGGCAACTGGGGAGAGCCGGCACGCAGCAACAAAGACCCAAATCAGCCAAAAATAACTAAAAAAAAAATAAAAATAAAAAATGCAGCCATTCCTCCCCAGCAATCCTTGTTCCCCTTCCCTGCTTTATTTCATTCCATCGTGCTTACCCCTCTCTAATATACTATATACTTTAATAACACATGTGTTTGTTGTCATCTGCTCCCACCAGAATTAAGCTTGTGAGGACAAGGTCTTGGATCTGCTTTGTTCAGTTACTCAACAATGTCACAAAGGCTCCAGGGTCCTTCCACCCTTTTCTCCTATTCCCCTAGGCTGGCTCTTCTCTTGGTTTTAAGAGAGCCACTGCCATTCCAAGCATCCATGCAGGCAATGTTGAGAGGCAGAAATGGGGCATCCCTGTTATATGTCCCTTTTATAGTGAGGAAAACTTCCTCAGAAGAATCCAGCAGACTTCCGTCATATTTTTCCCAAGATTATGGGATATGTCTTAAAAAACTAAAAACAGAGCTAACATATGATCCTGCAATCCCAATCCTGGGCATATATCTGGAGAAAAACATGGGCTGAAAGGATACATGCACCCCAATGTTCATTGCAGCACTATTTACAACAGCCAAGACAAAGAAGCAACCTAAGTGTCCATCGACAGAGGAATGGATAAAGAAGATGTGGTACATACATACAATGGAATATTACTCAGCCATTAAAAAAAGAATGAAATAATGACATTTGCAGCAACATGGATGGACCTAGAGACTGTCATACTGAGTGAAGTAAGTCAGACAGAAAAAGAGAAATATCCTGTGATATCGCTTATATGCAGAATCTAAAAAGAAATGATACAAATGAACTTATTGACAAAACAGAAACAGACTCACAGACTTAGAGAATGAACTTATGGTGACTGGGGGGAAGGATGGGGGGAAGGGAGAGTTAGGGAGTTTGGGATCGACATGTACACACTGCTATATTTAAAATGGACAACCAACAAGGACCTACTGTATAGCACAGGAAACTCTGCTCAATATTATGTAACAACCTAAATGGGAAAAGAATTTGAAAAAGAATAGATACATGTATTTGTATAACTGAATCAACTTTTGCTGTACACCTGAAACTATCACAACATCGTTAATCAACTATATGCCAATATAAATTTAAAAATTTTTTTTTAAAGATTATGGGATATGCATGCTGTTGACCAGGCCCATGTACTGGCTTTGAGGATTCCGTGAACCGTCCCTACCACTACCACCAAGCTGTGAGAATCAAAAACAGTAGCACAGGGCTTCCCTGGTGGCACAGTGGTTGAGAGTCTGCCTGCCGATGCAGGGGACACAGGTTTGTGCCCCGGTCCGGGAAGATCCCACATGCCACAGAGCGGCTGGGCCTGTGAGCCATGGCCGCTGAGCCTGCGCGTCCGGAGCCTGTGCTCCGCAACGGGAGAGGCCGCAACAGTAAGAGGCCCGCGTACCGCAAAAAAAAAAAAAAAAAAAAATAGTAGCACATATATAAGAATAGGACAGGAAATGCCTCTCTCTGGCCAAGACAATTAGAAAAGAATTATGAAGGATGTTCTAAAAGGCTGAGGTGGAGATAGCTGGCTTCCTTAGGAGCTAGGAAATAAATCTAGGCATCTTCCCCCTCCCCATAGTCTATCAGCTCTCATCTGACCCTGCCAACAGAAACCAACCCAGACGAACAAGAATCCTCAATTCTGAACATCAGTACAAGGATGTAATAAGCACCTGGAAGAGAAGTGGGGACCACATACACATAAAACCTTCACTTCCACCTTCGCCACCTCCCCTACCCAAGGTTCTTCATAAGACTACCAGTCCACAACTCAGCAACAGCCCACCACTGGGGAAGAGTAAGAACTTCACCAAAGCCTCTGGAGACATACTTCTGAGTACTCTGATCGTTGCCCACCACAGAGGCCCATGACATGACAGCCTCTGTCAAGTCTTTCCTCCAGGGTAGGAGCTATTTTACACTTGTAAAATAAATACAAGTGTGTGGAATAAAGATATACAAACAAGTGAATCTGAAGGTTGCAATGGAAAGAGATGAGCCACTCAACTGCCCCTTCAAGGAAATTCTCGTTACCCCAGATGCTGGGGTATCCATCAGCAGACACCTTTCAGGTGTCAGCCCCTTGGTGGGGAGAAGGGGGAGGCAGGGGGAGGGGGTTGCCTCAGCTTCAGAGAGTTGCCTGGACCAAGATCATGCCTTTTTCATGACATCCACATCCAATAAGTGATTGAGGTGAGAGTATAAAGCCATTGGACAGCTTTTACTGCCCACATTCTGATTCCAAAAGTATAGCCTGTTTACCATCATATTTTTCTGTTCTTTCGTAATGCCCTAGTTTTAATTATTCTAACTGTAAGATACGTTTTAATATGTCTAGTAGTACAGAGCTCCTTTACTATTACTCTTTTTCAAAAGTTTATTGGTTTTCCTTACTTGTTTAGTTTCAGTTTTTATTGGGTTGCATTCAACATTTCAATTAAATTTATGAAGAATGACAACGTGGCGTTCCCTCCAGGATCTCCATTTATTCAATGTCTCACAGTAAAATCTAGTGTTGTGAATTCTTAAAGAAATTAAAGAACTAAAGAATCCCAGTATTAGAATACTACACACCATATGCAAAGATACTCCATACTACTATTTGTACTGACGTAAACCCTTTGATATTTGAAATTGGATAGGCTGGCATCCTAGATACTAGTTGCAGCCAAGTATAATCATGCCCTCCTTCCCTTTTTTCCAGATTGAAATGATTCCGATATGGTCTTGGCCCTCTATCTCTAAGCCTAGTGGCTAAAATGAAAAACTAAGAAGCAAAATACTCTGATAATCGATATGAGCTGTTCAAGGCAGTCAACTCACTAGAAATGGGGGCAGAAAATCAGCTCTGGCTTAAAAAGTGGGGAATGATGCTAAGAAATTGCTGGGCTGATAGCACTCATCCTTTTTTATCTACTATTCCACTGAAAACCACGTGACCACAATGGCGGCATATTAGAAAGCAAATATTATTCATAAATATAGAGCTATAACAATGAATGTCCTAACTGCCTTGAGTCAGTCCATCACTTCTAAGAATGGGTGCCCCACTTCTACACTCACATTGCTGATTTTTACTCAGAGGATCCAGAATTAGTTCAAGTCTGGAATTGACAAAGAAGAAACTTCTCTGTCAAAACTAGTTTCAAGATGCAGCTAAAACATCTCTCAACGTTAAAACTATCACGTGGGACTTCCCTGGTGGTGGAGTGGTTAAAAATCTGCCTGCCAATGCAGAGGACACGGGTTTGATCCCTGATCCGGGAAGATCCCACATGCCATGGAGCAACTAAGCCCACGCACCACAACTACTGAGCCTGCGCTCTGAAGCCCGTGAGGCACAACTACTGAACCCACATGCCACAAATACTGAAGCCTGCACATCTAGAGCCTGTGCTCCACAACAAAAGAAGCCACCACAATGAGAAGCCCGCACACCGCAATGAAGAGTAGCTCCCACCTGCTGTAACTAGAGAAAGTCCACGTACAGCAACAAAGACCCAACGCAGCCAAAAATTAATAAATAAAATAAATTTAAAGAAATAAAATAAAATAAAAATGACACATTTTATGTTCAAACCTAGAAAGGTCATGAACATATTCATAATAGCCTTATGTTTAACATACTTCTAGGTCTGGCCATCACTATTTTTATTTTGCTCAACAAATTGATATCTCTCCACTTTCCCTGAAGACAAGGATAATATACTGGTGATTTATATTGATACAAATACCAGAAAAAAAAAATTGACATCTCTCAAATTTAACAGGCTTTTTTTTTTTTTTTCTGTGGTACGCGGGCCTCTCACTGTTGTGGCCTCTCCCGTTGCAGAGCACAGGCTCTGGACACGCAGGCACAGCGGCCATGGCTCATGGGCCTAGCCGCTCCGCGGCACGTGGGATCTTCCCGGACTGGGTCATGAACCCGTGTCCCCTGCATCGGCAGGCGGACTCTCAACCACTGCGCCACCAGGGAAGCCCAAATTTAACAGTTTTGCTCTAAGAATAATCTTATAGGTTTTAGAAAGACTTTCCTCATTTCTTCCCCTGTGTGTCTGGGGAAATGAGGTCTGAGAATGCTAGAAAAGAGGTCTAATCTATATAAACTTATGTACTATTTATAATTTTTCTATTAATAACAACCAAAAATAATATATTGACTCCTTTCTTGACACATGTGCTCCAAATAAACAATCTGTCTTTCCCCCTAAGTTTCAGTTTCCCCCTATTCATCACAAAATTCCTATTACATTTGTCCTTCCTCATCTTTTCCATATTATAAATATCATCATTTAAGATTCGAGTTGTGTCACCACCTCTGTTGACTTGAATTTTCATGATTCCCATTACCTCCAACGTAAAGCTACTTACTTCCTCTCGACTGTGCTCCTAGAGACCTTCTATATAACACTATTAAGCACTGCCCATAATACATTATGCAAAGTCTCTACTTCCTAACAAACACAATCAATTTGTTATCTTTGTATTCCTAGCACCTAGCACAATGCCTGGCATATAGCAGAGGTCACTCAAATGTTTGTTGAGTGAATAAATGCATCTAGGCCAACACAGCTGATATATTAAAATCATCTCACTACTTCTTGAACTCCTCTCTATAGAAATAAAACTACACGCCAGTAAGAGATGTCTGTGTGAGACATAAGGTACTTAACATTAGGCTTTTTTTTTTGCGGTATGCAGATGTGGGCCTCTCACTGTTGTGGCCCCTCCCGTTGCGGAGCACAGGCTCCGGATGCGCAGGCTCAGCGGCCATGGCTCACGGGCCCAGCCGCTCCGCGGCATGTGGGATCTTCCCAGACCGGGGCACGAACCCATGTCCCCTGCATTGGCAGGCAGACTCTCAACCACTGCGCCACCTGGGAAGCCCAACATTAGGCTTTTTAAAGCATTAAGATAAATTGAGAAACAACTCAGTTCTTCCATCTGTCCTGCCTGGGTTGGACTACTATCCACATGGAAGTAGAAACACTTTAGAGTAATTAGAAACCTTAGAAAACCATCCAGTCTCATGAATAAAGTACCCCAGGAGCTTAACTCAGGGGCACGAAGATGAACGTGGAAGAAACTTTAGTCATGGGACCACTCTCCCTCTCCCCAGCCCTGAAAAAGATAACCAGGGGGAGAGGAGAGACTCTTGGGAAAATGTTATGATAGTCAATGCCTACCAATTTTAGCTTCTTAAATCTAAATTCATTAAATTCCATTTGTAACTATAAAAATGTACTGCATGTTTTGAAAAACCCCTCCATTTTCACATGTTTTACAATATTTAGAGCTGTAAAAAGTGAGTCTTTTGTACTTTTTCTAAGTTTTAGGAGAAAACAAAGAACAAGTCCCCTAAACATATTCTTTCCACTTAACTTCACTCCTTTTCCTATTCTCTTTTTTACCCGCAAACCTCACCATCTCCCTTCACCCCCGCCCCTTGGGATTAGACATCTCCCCACCGAGAAAGCCTCCCTTATGTAGCTCTGGAGAAAAGGTGCTTATGCCCTAGATGGGAAAAATTCATCTGACTCCATTTTTTTTTTAAAGGCCCACTTAATTATAATTATCAGAGATGCTACACAAGTCATGGCCCATTTCTTTTTTACATTGCCCTTGAAAATATATTCATGACAATTTTAATCTCAGATGAAGAGACTCACTTTCAGTCAAATCAAAAAATCTGTCATAGCATCATCAGGGATTCCATCCAAAACCAAGTATTTATTTCTTTATTTTAAGCCAAGGTTATTATATATTTTATTCATTACAGCCTATTTAACTAGAACAGCCATCTGTAATAAATAAAAACCTTATACCATGTGAATTTGTTCTACTGATGGGGCATGAATAGGTCCCATTCTTTTTAAGCCCTGAGTTCTACATTTGGTTCAGGTACTGTAGACCCCTGGACAAGGCACCTTTGAAGAAATTTTCAAATAAAGATGTTCATTTTCTATACTTGGAGGGAAAAAAAGGCCTGCCAATGGAAACATCTGAATTTCTTTTTTTTTTTTTTTTTTTTTTTTTTGCGGTACGTGGGTCTCTCACTGTTGTGGCCTCTCCTGTTGCGGAGCACAGGCTCCGGACGCGCAGGCTCAGCGGCCATGGCTCACGGGCCCAGCCGCTCCGCGGCACGTGGGATCTTCCCGGACCAAGGCACGAACCCGTGTCCCCTGCATCGGCAGGCGGACTCTCAACCACTGCGCCACCAGGGAAGGCCCTGGATTTTATTTTTTGAGGTGAGAAAAATATAAAAATTATTTCTAACATTATTATGCTTAAGATTCCAAGATGATGTTGCTAATACTATGGAAGCAGAGTATTATGGGCTGAATATTTGTGTCCCCCCCCCATTCATATGTTGAAGGCCTAACCCCCAATGTGATGGTGTTTGGAGGTGGGGCCTATGGGAAGTAATTAGGGTTAGCTGAGGTCATGAGGGTGGGGCCCTCATGATGGGATTCGTGACCTTGTACAAAAAGGAAGATAGAGGGAGCTCTTTCTCTCTACACGACACACCTAGGAAAGGCCAAGGAGATGCAGGGAGGAGAAGACAAGCCAGGAAAGAGGCTCTCACTAGCAACTGAATCTGCCAGGACCTTGATCTTGGACTTCCCAACCTCCAGAACTGTGAGAAACGAAAGTCTGCTGTTTAAGAGACCCAGACTATGGGGCTTCCCTGGTGGCCCAGTGGTTAAGAATCCACCTGCCAATGCAGGGGACACGGGTTCGAGCCCTGGTCGGGGAAGATCCCACATGCCACGGAGCCACTAAGCCCATGCGCCACAACTACTGAGCCTACACTCTAGAGCCCACGAGCCACAACTACTGAGCCCACGTGCCACAACTACTGAAGCCTGAGTGCCTAGAGCCTGTGCTCTGCAACAAGAGACGGCACCACAATGAGAAGCCCGCACACCACAACGAAGAGTAGCCCCCGCTTGCCGCAACTAGAGAAAGCCTGAACACAGCAACAAAGACCCAACACAGCCAAAATTAAAATAAATAAAATAAATAAATTGAAAAAAAAGAGAGAGAGAGAAAGACCCAGACTATGATATTTTATTATGGCATCCTGAGCTGACTAAGACATAGAATTTGTTCCAAACAGCATGCGGATGCAGTCAGAAGCTCTGGACTTGAATGCCAGCTCCATCACTTGGCTAAGGGTCCTTCAATCAAGCCTTTCAACCTTCAGGAATTCCATTTCTTAGGCTTTAAACTACAAGAAATAATACCCACCCTACAGAATTCCTATGAGGATTACATGTCATAGCATATGAGAATGTATTTTATGAAACTGTAAAGTCTTATTCAAATGTTTTCTTTTCCTGTATCTGCCAATAACTACAAAGATGACTGCATGATATATAGTTGTTTTTTCCTAAACAGCACAGGCTGCTGTAGGTATTATCTGTTGATTATCTGATGATAATCAACTCTTTCCTCTTTGCATCAGCTGCATACCCCCTGTCACTCTGACCAAGCACATATACCTCCACTTTAAAGAGTGATTTATTTATTACT
This sequence comes from Platanista minor, assembly GCA_004363435.1. NCBI lineage: Eukaryota > Metazoa > Chordata > Mammalia > Artiodactyla > Platanistidae > Platanista > Platanista minor. Next base: position 16,834 of record RJWK010021386.1, read on the forward strand.
GCATCACCCATGGAATCTATGGTTACAATATACTACTTAAGCCATGGCTTTAGTGTCCCAAGTGTTTCTTTCACTCAATTTGCTTGCAATTAACCTTTGAATTACTATGCTTTATCTATTCCAAGATGCACATTTTTATTCACTTTTTATCTTTGAAATCAAGAGTGCCTTACAATTGATGGCATGTCAGTTTAATAGGCCATTTTTCTTTCTTAATGCTTATAAGCTGTATCATTTCATGATCAATGGTGTCTCAGATTTGATGAAAGAAACAGAACCCTGCTAGTCTCCACCCTCCTCTTTCAGGTCACGAAATGAACCAAGGACAGCTTCCAAATGCAAGGTTCTCTGGTATTGCAGTGCCTATTACATTCCAACACCACCGCTAGTCAAGAAGGCAGAAGTTTGCCCATCCGAAACTAAGACCCGACAACCTTAGCATACGCTCATTCATTTACTCAGGCGACACAGGCATCTGCCACCAGGCAAAGCACCTCACTCCCTAAATTGTCAGTTCCGTGAGGGCAGGGTCCGTGTCTGGTTTTTTTCTTTACCACTATACACTCAGAGCCCAATAGTGCCTGGTATACGATAGGAGCTCAATGAGTATGTTTTGGCTGATTAAATTCAAGAAGTACACACTGAGTAGTGTCCAAATGTCTAACTCTACCCTGAGAATAATAGCAGATACCTGCAAATAGGTCATGTTTTGGTGAAGAAAATGTGTGTGAACCCATCTGGTGCTCTAATAAATATAAACAAAGTATGCAAAGAGAAAGCAATCACTCTTGCAGAGTAGGATTTTCTACAGGAGGTGACACTGGTTTCAAGTCCTTGAGTAGGAATGGGCCATGCAGAGAAGGAGAAGTAGGCAAAAGCAGAGAGTGGGGAAAAGGAAGGGCACATGGATAGAGTAGGTGGTACATGGAGAGAAACAGAAAGAAACAGTTCTGTAGGTGGACACTGGTAGAGGCTGTATGTGCCAAGATAACAAGCAGGACCAGCTACATAATTTTCTGGGGCCCAGTGCAAAATAGAAATGCAGAGCCCCTTGTTCAAAAATTCAGACTTTCAGGATGGTGACAGCAGAGCATCAAACCAAAGACAGGGCCCTGTGCAAATGCACAGCATACAGACCTATGCAGCCGGCCCTATAACACGTTGACAAGTCATCCTGTGTGTTAGAATACTTAGCAGAGGTTCTTAAGCTGGGAAGTGACAAGACCACACTTGTTTTTAGGAAGGAAATGCTGTGGCAGAGAGGACACAGCCTATTATCAAAAGTAACAGGCAGCTGGGAGAGAACACAGCAGCTGCCGAATTAGTCCTAAGAGAAGGGTCCCAAAGAAGGGAGGCAGCAGTGGAAACGGGAGATCTGTGTGTTAGAGTCTAAGTTGGGGGAGAGAGGACACAATGGTTTTATCCATCTGCTTAGATAGTTTTTTAACTATAGTATCTTAGAGCTAAAACAGTCTTCATTTGGGACTTCCCTGGCGGTCCAGTGGTTACAACTCTGCATTCCAATGCAAGGGCCATGGGTTTGATCCCTGGTCAGGGAACTAAGATCCCACATGCTATGCAGCCAAAAAAAAAAAAAAATCAAAAAATAAAACAGTCTTCGTAAGTTTTGCCTATGAGGCAACATTCCTCCAATTATGTCTCGGCATTTTTTAAATCACATTAAATGTTCCTCTGTTATTTTTATTTATTTATTTTTTTGGAAAGCAACTTTTTTCTTGAGGTAGCTTACTTACTTCTCTTTTTTGGCTTGAGAAATGAAATTATAGTCATCTCTTGGTATCCAGGGGGATTGGTTCCAGGACCCCCTGTGGATATCAAAATCCACAGAGGCTCAAGTCCCACAGTCAGCCCAAGTATTCATGGATTCAACCAACCCAGGATCGTAAACATAATATATGATCCTGTGGTTGGTTGAATCCACAATGTGGTACCCACAGATACAGAGGGCTGTGAGTACTACCAGTAAGATCTGGGCCAGAGCTGACCAATTTTCCATGCAGGCTAATCGTGAACTAAAAATCAAGTTGGAAATCAAAAGGGATATTTTTGTTACCCTCCATAACATTCCTCCCTTCTTCTTTCAAAGAGAAAGGTAGTTAGAACTCATTGAAGTCAAATATCACACGGTACCTTTCTTCTAAAAATGCTGATTGTGTTTTTTTTTTTTAAGTGACCTCTTTTTATTTCAACCTGTCACTCTGTTCTTACAAGATTCCACTCTGGCTTTGTGAGATCTTGCCACAGGAAAAAGTATTCCTTTCAAGATCTGGGTCTCTCACTTTGGTATTTAGAAAAAGGAAGCTTAACAGTTGCTTTTATTTCTTTAAAGTCAAAACAAAACTAGGAACTTTTGAAAAAACCACCATAAAATTTAAAATATCAGCTATTGAAATGAGTATTTTACTTTATGGCAATTAATACTTTGAAGATCAATATAGTTCAACATTTTGTCAAGAGTAGAACCATTTTTCTATTTAACACAAAAAACAAACCTCTTCATTTAAATTGTTAAAAGAGCACAGTCTTCATATATTAAACCAAAGTAAAAGCAAAAGTGCGTGATTTACAGTCTCCTCCTGTACTCTTTGAACTAAGGATAAGGACCCGACACCAATCATCCTGACTCTAGGACGTCCTAAAGAACTCAGAGGTTCCATGTAAAATGCATAGGGTTGCAGTTAATAGCCTACCAAGTAAACAGGAGTAATAACTTTTATAGTTATCAATTACTGAGAATCAACTAGATGCAAAAAAGTCTACTGAATGATATTATATCATTTAATCTGCAAAAGAATTTACTGGTACCTTGCTGAAACTTGCAAATGATCACTCTCATAAATTTCAGTTTTCAGCATTTGAAAGGCCATCATTTATTTATTTTTTTAAATTTTGAAATAATCTCAAGCAAAGTTGCAAATGCTGTACAAGGAACTTTTTTCCTGAACCATGTTCCATTCAGTTGCTGATAAGATTCCACCACCCATAAATCCTTCAAAGTAGCAATTCTCAAACTGTGGTCCATGACCCTGAGGGTTCCTGAGAGTCAGAAACACCAAGACATTATTTGCCTTCTTCAGTGTTGTGACAATTGCACCAATGGCATAAGAGCAACGATGGGTAAAACTGCTAGAATAGAGTCTTAACAGGAATCAAAGCAGTAGCACCTAACTATGTTAAAAGTCACTGTATTCTTCATATACTGGCAATAAAAAAGAAAATAAGTCAGTTTCATTAAAGAATGTCTCCTGATGAAGCAGTAAAATAAGTAATTTTCTTAAATCTCTGTTCTTGCGTACACATCTTTTTTTTTTTTTTTTTGCGGTACGCGGGCCTCTCACTGCTGTGGCCTCTCCCGCTGCGGAGCATAGGCTCTGGATGCGCACGCCCAGTGGCCATGGCTCAAGGGCCCAGCCACTCTGCGGCATGTGGGATCTTCCCAGACCGGGGCACAAACCCGTGTCCCGTGCATCGGCAGGCGGACTCTCAACCACTGCGCCACCAGTGAAGCCCACACATCTTTTTAATGTTCCATGTGACAAAATGGGAAGTGTACATAAAGCACTTTTTCTGTGTACCTAATACAATGGCCGTCTTAAGAAAAAGCAGGTGCAATTGAGTCATGAGCTGAATTAGCCCCTTTTTTTCATGCAGCATCATTTTACTTGAAAGAACAACTAACAGAAAAACTATGCTTATTCAGATTTGGTAGACATACCTTAAAAAAATGAATGAAGTAAATCTGTCACTTCAAGAAAAACAAGCAACAGTATTTACTGTCCATGATAAAACTGGAGATTTTAAGTGAAAATTAGAATTTTGGAAAACTTGTATCCACCATCATGAGACTGAAAGAAAAGATTTTTCTGATGAGATTAGGGCTGATATTCATACTTGTAATTTGGGGGGACTGTGCCAACAACTGTCTCAGGAACCAATATTTTCCAAAGGTCAATGCATCAAGTTACATAATCATAATTGGCAAAAGACCAATTCAAAGTGGGAGGTAGACAAACGGATTTTAACGTAATTGAGTATGAAAAATTGATACGTTTTCAGATTCCATATTGCAACTAACCTTGAAGAAACCTCCACTTAAGGAGTTTTGATGTAGTATCGAAGAAGAATATCCACAATTATCTGAAGATGCTACTGAAATCACTTTCTCTTTTCCAACTACATATCCATGTGAAGCCAGATTTTCTTCTTATATGTCAACCAAAAGAACATATCTCAGCAGACTGAATGCAGAAGCAGATGTGCAAACGCAACTGTCTTCTATGCCAGATATCAAAGAGATTTTCAAAAATGTAAAACGATGTCACTCTTCTCACTGAATCTTGTTTTGTTTCAGAATAAAGTTATTTTTCTTTCTAAAAATACATTATGTAAACACAGAATGTGTTTATTGCTATTATTTTTACATGAATTAATAATTATTTTTAAAAATTACTCAGTTTGAATTTCTAATACAATAAACATTGATAGCTATATCCCACATAAACAAAAGCTCTTTGGGGCTCTCAATAATTTTTAAGAGTATAAAGGGATCCTGAGACTAAAAAGTTTAAGAAGGTTCCTTTTGTATTTATTACCTACAAAGACAGTCTCCTAAATATTACATAACCATCAAAATCTAGAAATTAATCTTGATACATTACTGCCTTGGTCTGTTCAAATTTCATCAATCGTCTCAACAATGTCCTTACTGCAAAAGGACCCAAGTAAGAATCATCCATTGCATTTAGCTGCCATGTCTGTTCAGCTTCTTTCAATCTGGAACAGTTTTCCAGTCTTTTCCTGACCTTTATGACTTAGACACTTTGAAGATCACAGGCCAATTACTTTGTAGAATGTCCCTCAATTTAGGTTTGTATGTTTCCTCATTATTATTCAGGTTATACATCCTTGGTGGGAATATCATAAATATGAAATTGTGTTTCTCACTGCATCCTATCAATTGTCCCGTTACCGATGAAGATACATTTGATCTCTTATTAAGGTGGTGTCTACCTGGCTCCTCCACTGCAAAGTTACTATTTTTCCCTTTGTAATTAACAAATATTTTGGTATTTTGTGGGGAGAGATTTTGAGACTACATAAAATCCCCTTTCTCATCAAAATTTCAATTTATGCATTTATCATTATTAGTATGGGCTCATAATTTCCTATTTTAGTCAATAGATTATAATTTCTATCATGTTAATTTTAATGTTCAATTTATCCAGATTTGATTAATGGGATGGAGTCCCTTCAAGCTGGCTTCTGTGTCTTTTTTTTTTTTTTTTTTTGCGGTACACGGGCCTCTCACTGCTGTGGCCTCTCCCGTTGCGGAGCACAGGCTCCGGACGCACAGGCTCAGCGGCCATGGCTCATGGGCCCAGCCGCTCCACGGCATGTGGGATCTTCCCGGACCGGGGCACGAACCCGTGTCCCCTACAACGGCAGGCGGACTCTCAACCAATGCGCTACCAGGGAAGTCCGTCTGTGTCTTTTTGACATGTCCCCATTATTCTTTGAATACTTTCTTTATTTCTGGCACAATAAGATATCCCAGGCTCACCTTCTATTTTCCCTGCCCCAGCCCTGGAACTAGCCATTTCTCCAAGGAACACTGCATCCTTTATTAGAAAACAGTCTAGAAGCCAAGATCTGGGTTCTGAGTTTACTCATTATGATTGGGGTGTAGCCGCTCCCAGTAAAGACCATAAGCTTTGGCTACCAACTTTTGCAGTGTCACAGGCACAATACAAGTACATATTGGGTAGTGTCCCACAGAGGACTTAGTTGCCGCTGAGAGACACTACTTGAGATGCTTTGATAGAGGAGCCAAAGATGCTGTAGGCAGTTCTTGGGGTTCTTCTCCAGAGCTTGGAACACTGTAAATGTATCAAAGTCTCTTGGATACTAAATACACAAATGTCTTTGATATATAATGTGTAATAAAGGCTGATAAAACACTATAATTTAAGCCTTAGTTTCAGAAGGGATAGCTTTATTTGGGGCCTTCACTTGGTAGATAAAAGTACGTAAAAATATCTGAGCTATGTAGGGCAAAATGAGCTCTTGGTTACTTATGGAGTTTCACGCTAAAGATATATAAGCAACGTCCATACTTTGCTCAAATCATTTCCAGAAGTACACCAAACAGATATTGAAAAATAGATCCCATTTGCCCACAGAAACAATTTTATAATTGAAATTTCTGTTACTAAAATCAATCATAGCTAAGTCCAATAACATAAATACACAAATAATACCATCAGCCTCTACAATAAGTTAAAATAGTAAAATTATGCTTCCAAATACTGATTGTCTTGATGACCCAGTTTACTATAGAGTATATATTTAGCATATAAAAAATGTAACTGGGGCTTCCCTGGTGGCGCAGTGGTTGAGAGTCTGCCTGCCGATGCAGGGAACGCGGGTTCGTGCCCCGGGGTCCGGGAAGATCCCACATGCCGCGGAGCGGCTGGGCCCGTGAGCCATGGCCGCTGAGCCTGCGCGTCCGGAGCCTGTGCTCCGCAACGGGAGAGGCCACAGCAGTGAGAGGCCCGCGTACCGCAAAAAAAATAAATAAATAAAATGTAACTATCATATCATAAATTTGAGCTTAAAACATATCAGTCCCACTTAATACACAATAAAACTGCCCTCCTAGAATTTAGAATGATTTGGGCAGTATGGGCCTTTAAAAAAAAGAAGCTCGGGCTTCCCTGGTGGCGCAGTGGTTGAGAGTCCACCTGCAGGGGACACGGGTTTGTGCCCCAGTCCGGGAGGATCCCACATGCCGCGGAGCGGCTGAGCCCGTGAGCCATGGCCGCTGAGCCGGCGCGTCCGGAGCCTGTGCTCCGTGGCGGGAGAGGCCACAACTGTGAGAGGCCCGCGTACCCCCCCCCCCAAAAAAAAGAAGCTCAAGGATGTATGAGCCAAACCTGTTAATAACAAATTTCTCTGTAGCAGACAGAGGCAGTATCATTTCCAACTGTCCTTAAGGTTGCTTCAAAGTAGTAGAAGCGGGCTTCCCTGCTGGTGCAGTGGTTGAGAGTATGCCTGAGGGGACACGGGTTCGAGCCCCGGTCCGGGAGGATCCCACATGCCGCGGAGCGGCTGGGCCCGTGAGCCATGGCCGCTGAGCCTGCGCGTCCGGAGCCTGTGCTCCGCGTTAGGAGAGACAACAGTAGTGAGAGGCCCGCGTACCGCAAAAAAAAAAAAAAAAAAAAAAAGACAAACTAAGAACTAAGATGGATATTAGACCGTAATACCAACACACTGGTTGAATCAAGGCAGTTCCTAGAAGAGTCCTTGAACTCCCTAAAATTGTAGGCAAATATTATGTATATATATTTTTATAGGAATAAGGTTTTTATCATTTGGAATCACAAAATGGTCCATGACCCTCAAAAGAGTAAACATTTTTGGTTAAACTGCTCTCCAGAAATAACCACTGTGAACATTATGGGCTGTGATCTTGCAGACAATTCTAGATGCATATCGACATAACAGAGTTGGATCATGAGATTAGTATTTGTATATATGTGGCATGTTGTTTCTTTTTTTTTTTTTAAACAAAAGACCAGACTTTCTCTAAATATGCTACTCTGTAACTTGCTTTTTTCACTAAAGATGGCCTTCCATGTCAGTGCATACAGAGAGACATTTTTAATTACACAGAATTGCTGGGCCACAATTTATTTAATCAGTCATTCAAAACATAGTATGAGCAGGCACAGATCAAAGGAAGAATTCACTGTACTGGAGAAGGAGAGTGTATCCTGGCAAGTTATAAGAAACAAAATGTGAGACGTCAATGAATTCAGAGGAAATTTTACAGGTCACCAAGACTTTATTTTTAAAAGAAGACAAAATAAGGACCCAGGAAACTACACAATGTTTACATTTGTTAACACCAAAGCCAAAAGCAGTTTGACCAAAAGGAGTTATGGCTGCAACTAAGGCTGCTCCCCTCACATACACCTTCCCCAGGCCAAAGCGATTAGAATAAAAGAGAAAAAAAACATATGTATACAAATAAAGTATGTAGAATAAATCATAATCCAAGGCAGGGCTATTTGTAGTCTCATTAAGGCCACCCTGGGGAATGGTCTGGGGGAGAATTTGGAAAAGGCTATACCACAGGCAACAAAGGCATGAAGTCCTACAGGAAAAACACTGAGTAATGTATTAAAGAGCCCTACTGAGCCAAAGCATTTAAGAGTATTTGTGGACTCTGGTCACCTCTTTTACCCCCATAGCTGCGGTCAAGATGGGCAGTAAATCCATGGCTACGATTCTAATCATCCATATCAAGGTCTGGAAGGAATCACTGACCAAGAAGAGGTAGCTTATGTTCCCACTGCCCTGTTAACACAGAGCTATCTAGCTCTTACTATCTCCATTGAGAAGTTGGGCCCTGTCTCTGCTCAAACAGGAAAATGGATTAGGGAGTCAATGACAGACATTTAGATAGTTACCCATTTCTCACTACTATAAATAATACTGTGTTGAATATCCTGTATATAAATCTTTGTGCAGTTACCTGAGTTCTTCTGTAGGATAAATTGTAGAACAGTCAGGGTATATGTGTTTTTAGATTGGGTACAGGAGAAAAGCAAATCAACTTTTGCTTTTTTAGAGTCTGAATTAATTAGTTGATGAATTTCAGAAAGCCAGAAGCATTTCTGTCATTTTAAAAGAAGAAATACTTCCCCAGGTCAAGACTGGCTCCCAGGGCTAACAGAACTATAAACAGAGCCAGGCTGCAATCAGTAAAATACATAAAGAAATAAAGTGTTGAGTAGAGAGAGAGAAATGCTGGAGAGACCTGAATGTAGGAAAAATGAGAGTCATTAAGGCAAGTCTTGGAAATGTTCTTCCAAGCACAGGCTGAGTGAAGTCGGCCAGAGAGAGCAAACAGGTATCCGGGCAAGGCTGTTCCCATCATGGAAATGGAGACACCAGACTCTTTTCACTTGATGCCCTTAGACACACAAACTCTTTGGGCAATAGATGGCCATGCTCATGAAGGGAACTTTTGGGTTTATTTTGCCTTCCTGTGTACATCTGCCAACAGGGAGTAGTTACAGTGAGAAGTATTATAGGCTGTACCATAGTTATACTTCCTTTAAAATAAATAAATAAATAAAACTGGGCATTTGATTTTGTTTATCGGCCTATGAAACTTGGTTTCATGCAATTTTACCCTTGAAAGGCATATTTACTCTGAATATTTGGACAAAATCAGGTTCAGGGCCTGCATATTTATATACCAGTTTGTAAATCTTGGCCAATTCTCCAGAAGTTTCCTTTTGAACTGAACAGTGTGGAATTTAAGTTTTCTGTCTTAGACATGCAGGCACACGGACTCTCTCCGTCCCTGGCCCGGGCCACTGCTCTTTGGCAGCAACCATAAACGCATCACTGCAGGCCACTCCCGGTATATGGTCCCTCAGCCACAGTAGCCTGCCTACAGCCAGATTTCACACTCTGTACCTGAGCTGAATACGTTCCTCTGACAACTTGGAGCTGTCCTGTTCTATTTCCGACTTAAAATTTCTCTTATCTCACAGCGCTCTCCTAAAACAGTCACAATGGCAACCTCTGAGTGCTTACCACATGCCAGGCACTGAGCCAAGTGTTTTCCATGAATCATCTAACTGAATTCTCACAACAATCCTAGAATATAGTGCTAGGACTGTCTCCATTTTAAACTGAAGTGAAACAGCTTGCCCAATGTCAGAAAGTTCTGCTAGAGACCAGATGGGAAGCCAGGCATCCAGTGCTGGAGAAGGCATCTTTCTCCCAGCCCCCCTCTCTCTTGATCATGTCAGGTGCTGCTTCCTTATTAACCGAGGCTGGCAGCCTTACATTTATTTTTATTTTATTTTATTTTTTAAATAAACTTATTGATTTATTTTTGGCTGCGTTGGGTCTTCGTTGCTGCGCACGGGCTTTCTCTAGTTGTGGTAAGCAGGGGCTACTCTTTGTGCGGTGCATGGGCTTCTCATTGCGGTGGCTTCTCTTGTTGCAGAGCACGGGCTCTAGGCGCACGGGCTTCAGTAGCTGTGGCAATGTGGGCTTCAGTAGTTGTGGTGCACAGGCTTAGTTGCTCCACGGCATGTGGGATCTTTCTGGACCAGGGCTCGAACCCGTGTCCCCTGCATTGGCAGGCAGATTCTTAACCACTGCACAGATTCTTAACGACAGGCAGATTCTTAACCACTGCACCACCACGGAAGTCCCCAGCCTTACATTAAGATCCTTACATTTAGATCAAACAATATAACAAAATTTTCAGTTTTAGAATGACTCCTGACTGCTGAGGATTACTGCTACATTTAACCCATAAATTTACTTTTGAAACTCTCGGTGTATGAATAACTGGAAACATGGCCCTGAACACCTTGAGCTTGGCTAGTCTCCTTCTGTTGATGACATAATTCAAATCTGGATAGTCTCATCATCTAAACAGCACATCCTCCAAAGTCTCTTTATAAGGCAGTTGATGCTATGGACATTCATTCACTCATTCAACAGGTATTTACTGAGTGCTGACTATGTGTGGAAATATTAGCCATGACCCAAACCAATCTGCTTATCTTGGAGCTCAGAGTCTATGCAGGGGTGGGGGCAGACAGGAAAGAGACAGGTAAAAATATAAAAAATATAATGCATCGGGCTTCCCTCGTGGCACAGTGGTTAAGAATCCACCTGCCAATGCAGGGTCACGGGTTCGAGCCCTGGTTCGGGAAGATCCCACATGCCGCGGAGCAACTAAGCCTGTGCGCCACAACTACTGAGCCTGCGCTCTAGAGCCCGCGAGCCACAACTACTGAGCCCGCATGCCACAACTACTGAGGCCTGTGCACCTAGAGCCTGCGCTGCGCAACAGGAGAGGCCACTGCCGTGAGAAGCCCGTGCACCACAACAAAGAGTAGCCCCCGCTCACCACAACTAGGGAAAGCCCAAGCGCAGCAACAAGGACCCAACGCAGCCAAAAATAAAATAAATTAATCAAAAAAAGAAGAATGATAAAAAAATTTTTAAAATAAAATTAGAAGAAAACTAAGTTGGAAAGACATTAAAAAAAAAAGATAATACATCAAATTTGGTAACAAATGCCACAGGGAAAAAATAAAGCAAGGTAAGAGGGAAAGGGAATGACTGAACAACAATTTTTTTAAAATGAAAATATTTTTTGAAGCTAAGAAATTGTCTACTGTTTATTTGTTAAACTTGTACAACATTGTGTTTAAATTCCTATGCCATTCCTAGTGTGCAACAAATTCGTAATTACAGGTTCTTAACGGATCAAATTATATAGCTAATTGAATGCTGAATACTTAAGAAGTAAAGTTACTTGTTTTTGCTACACCTTTCAATTATTTCTAAGAAAAAATGAGTATTTGAAATTTTTCCAATTGACAAATGCCACACAATTTAATGTAAAATATAAAACACAATATGTCTATCATTAATAAATCCTATGTCTCTATATGTGTATTTTCAATCAAATTTCTAGAAAGTCTAAGTGGTCATTTTGAGGAAACCAATTCATATTACCCTAAAAGTAATAATCCCAGGCAGACCCTTAGTAGTCACTGAACTGGTCCCTCAGCCAACAGCCTTCTGTAGCAACCTTTCCTTTTTCCTTTATAAGCTTCAGTAATGACCACAGTGTCACTGCCATGAAAAGTTACCTTGAAAAGCAAAGGCCAACATCTTTTATCTCCTTTTTAACCTCTCTTATTCCTCATTATCAAATGCCACCAACAAGCAAGACTTAAGAGCTATGTAAATGAATCACATTGCACTGGAAAGTCACAAAAAGCAAATCCCTATAGAGTTTTATTAAAAAAAAAAAAGAAAAAAATTCTACATCTTCCTTAGAAACACTAATATACATGAGATGATATCCTCATGTATGATTATGTAACATAGGTATGATATGTACGTATATGCAGCCGAGAGTATGGGAGGCAATATAATATGGAGCAGAAGGGAGTAGGGTGGGGACTGGGGGTTGGGAGAGGGTAGATCACCTATATCCTGCTAGCAATGTCTCCCATGAAATGACAGAGACACTAACCTTTATTCTCTCAAAGATCCAAGTCAGCAAAATTATTTTGCAAATGTCAATCAATTTCCAACAATTCTGAAAGTGGCAGCCAACTTTAGGATCAGCAGTGGGAAAAGGAGCAGCAAGTTTTCTTTATTAGTAGAGACTGGAGACCAGGATGATGAAAAGCAGAAAGAAAAAGAATCATCTGTCCAAAGGGAAGCCAGTAGCAGATCACGTGGAAGACATTTTGCAAACTGTCCCGAGTAAACAGCAGTTACATTTCTCACTTTGCACCAAGAAAGCAATTAACGTATACCTGGAATGTCAAAGACTGAAGTTTAAGCCTTCCCCATACATTCAAAAATTTCTCAAGTATGTTATCTTGTTTGATCCTTACAACAATCCTCTAAGTTACAGAAAACAGATATTATCAACATCATAGATGTGAATATATCTGTCATACACAAAGTACAACAGACAACCAGGTGCCTCGGGTGACAAAGGTCTCAGTGGAAGACCAGAGATGGATCCAGGTTGCCTAACAAATGGTTAATCCATGGTCACAGAATCATGCGCTGTTACCAGTACTTGGTATTTAATAGAGCGTTCTGGATAAAAACAATGTTGTCAGTTGATTTCACATTCCAAAATGGAACTTTTTTAAAAAGGTATGGATTCCAGCTCATTTAAGAACCTTGATAATCCTTAATAATTAAGATTCATTAATCATTAATACCTATAACGAGAACTGATAAATGCCTGTTAGGTTTCCCTTAGAGATTTTATTGCCCACACGGTAGATTATACTCCATGCCATGTCCTCCGCACTGCTTTGGGCAGGTCTCATTTGCCTTCCACATATTTAAAGGTCATGAGGGTTAAGTGAAAACTGATCAATTCCATCTCATGATTTTAAAATACAAGATAAAAACTGTAAATTCTGAAGGTCAGAAAGTTCAGGATGAATGTCATTAATTAAATTACCAAGTTCTAAAATATTCCATCATCTTTTAAAAATTTGAATCAAGGAAAATAAACTTTCTACAATACCTCAAATACTTCAGCAAATACTTAATTTACATATCCTGAAATGCTCATTCTTTATAATTTTATACCAAAGAGATTAGAATGGAAACATTAACACTAGTTCACAGTACAGAAAAAAATACTGCTTTTTAATAAAACTAATTTTAATATATTATGTAAAGAATATTTCCATGTATAAAGAATTTATATATATATTTAAATATGCATATGTATATATCAGCTTCTTAATTTAAGGGGAAAAAGATAAAAAGAGAACTTGAACCGAAATGGAGTTATCTGTACTGAGATGGATGGACCTAGAGTCTGTCATACAGAGTGAAGTAAGTCAGAAAGAGAAAGACAAATACCGTATGCTAACACGTATCTACGGAATCTAAGAAAAAAATGAAATGTCGTGAAGAACCTAGGGGCAAGACGGGAATAAAGACACAGACCTACTAGAGAATGGACTTGAGGATATGGGGAGGGGGTGGGGTAAGCTGTGATAAAGTGAGAGAGTGGCATGGACATATGTACACTACCAAACGTAAAATAGATAGCTAGTGGGAAGCAGCCGCACAGCACAGGGAGATCAGCTCGGTGCTCTGTGATCACCTGGATGGGTGGGATAGGGAGGGTGGGAAGGAAGGAGACGCAAGAGGGAGGAGATATGGGAACATATGTATATGTATAATTGATTCACTTTGTTATAAAGCAGAAAGTAACACCACTGTAAAGCAATTATACTCTGATAAAGATGTAAAAAAAAAAAAAAAA
>RJWK010021387.1:0-30715 GCA_004363435.1 Platanista minor
TATTTGCTGCTGTAAGTATTCATTTGCTGCAAGTATTCCCCTGGTGAGAGCATCAAATTCAAGGCTCCTTGTACCCATCTGCATGAGAATCTTTCATTTGCAAATAGCTTCTTGTATGCTCCTTGGACCCCATTCACTGTACCTTATGACCCATGAAAAATGCAAGTCTTGTTTTGGTCTTTGAAAGGCATTTTAATGCTCACTTAAAGACACTCCTATTATAGAAACAGGGCAAAAATAAATAAGAGGAAAAGTTAGACTTAAATTTCTACCTGGGTAATTTCCAAATTCGGCATTTAGAAACATTTTACTACTTGTTTCAAAGACAATGATTACCACCATGTATTTGTTTTTCTCTGAATACTGAAAAATGTTAATCACTGTCCATGTATTCCCATTATTAAATAATACTTATAGCACTTAAAGCATACAAAGAGCATTAATCAAAAACACCATTACACTTCACCGACATTTGCTGAGCTCTTACTCTGTGCCCAGCACTGAATCAAGGCTTTCTGCTTTCCGACAGCTCTGGGGCATCCTTCCCAGTTGGGCACACGACATCATCTGCACTTAAGAGAAGCCTGGGATTGTAGATGCAAACACCCAAATCCTAATATTTGGCAATCATTTCCTCTTACTCAGCACCACTCCTCGTCCATCTGCCCCTCAGCCAACAAAGAGCTCTGAAGTGAAATTAGCCCTGGAAAATAAAATGCAACACAATAAAAAGTAGACTTCCTGGCTCAGGAATTGTTTATCCAAATCTACCACGTCTAGCCACAGGGCATTAATTAGGAGGGCTAAGCTTAATTACTCCCCCTGGCCCACGCAAAGCAGGGAGGAAGATAGCTTTGTGGCAGAGCTTGGTCCACAGGATTCGAGGTCCTGGGAACAGCCAGGATCCCCAGCTGACAAGGAAGAAGCAGCTAGGCATTGCAGCTAGCCATAGGCACAGGGTTGAAATTCATTCTCAGAAGAGACCCAGTGGGGCAGGTTGGGCAGGTGCTCTCCAGAGTGATCACCTGTTTCTCCAAGAGCTTTGACAAGAAAGGAGTGGGGAGCGGTTCCTGAGAGAGAGTCGGAGCCTGCACACTGCCAGAGAAATGGGAATGCGCACGCACACACACACACAAACACACACACACACACTCGCACAGCTGGCAAACTGTGTTTGTTTGCATGTTCATGTGTTGTGCTAGCTCAATATGTAAGAGTACTATTTCAATTAAGAAAATATCAGAGCAGCACTATGAAATTCAGTATGGTTCCTACAGCATTTTCTACAAGTTAAAGCAAATTTTGTGCTGGAATAAAAATGCTTTAAAATGTGTTCAAAGAGATCTCAGTCAGAGTGGTGATAGAGTCCAGGGAAGAAATAATGCTTCCTGGGGAATTGATTCTTGACAATAAAGCTGGTATGTGACAGGATAACAGGAATATGTATTTTAACAGTCTCCTTTTACAGAAATTTAAAATGTATTTAATGTAAAAGTGAAAATGGTTTTCCTCAGACTGGAAGTTCATCTTTCCATTATTTATCTTTTGTGACAAAGTGGCATATGTTGGAGTCCATCTGGATGGGAAACAGATCAAAACAAATGATGTGAAACAGAAATATATGCTACATAGGCAACTTGTTTCTATGATCCAATCTTTCTTAAACTTGATGCCATGTAGCTTATTAATCAATGCAGTTATCATTCAGCAAACAGACGTAGATTCGAGTGGAAAATGAAGTGGGAGAGGAAATGAACAGAAATTATTCGGCTCATAACACACGTTTGGGGGAAGAATTAAGGAGAAAACAACAAACAGTCTCAAAATAATCTGAAATGGGGCTTCCCTGGTGACGCAGTGGTTGAGAGTCCGCCTGCCGACGCAGGGGACACGGGTTCGTGCCCCGGTCCGGGAAGATCCCACATGCCGTGGAGCGGCTGGGCCCGTGAGCCGTGGCCGCTGAGCCTGCGCATCCGGAGCCTGTGCTCCGCAACGGGAGAGGCCACAACAGTGAGAGGCCCGCGTATCACAAAAAAACAAAAAAAAAAACAACTGAAATGTGTGACCGCTATTTAAATAAACAAGACTTAGAGTCAAAGAAAGAGATTTGTAATTAAATCGCTCCACCAGAGTGACACTTGGCAAGGAGAAGGGCAGGAGGGTGATAGGACAGAGCAGGGCTCAGTTGTTCTCACTCATTCCAAGAGCCAGAGAGACAGAGCCTCGGACACAAGACACAACGACATCATCACTCTGACGGCGCGACACCTTTCCAGGTTCCGTTCACGTCATGTCTTCATGGCGTTGGGCAGAATAGTAGGTGTACCGTGGAGACCGGTATGGAGGCTCCTTAAAAAACTAAAACTAGAGCTACCATACGATCCTGCAGTCCCATTCTTGGGCACATACCCAGAGAAAACCATAATTCGAAAATGTACTTGCACCCCAATGTTCCTTGCAGCACTAATTACAATAGCCAGGACATGGGAGCAACCTAAGTGTCGTTCAACAGAGGAATGGATAAAGAAGGTGTAGTACATATAAACAATGGAATACTACTACTCAGCCATAAAAAAGAATAATATAACACCATCTGCAGCAATATGGATGGACCTAGAGATTGTCATACGGAGGGAAGTAAGTCAGACAGAGAAAGACAAATATCATATGATATCACTTTTATGTGGAATCTAGAAGAAATGAAACAAATGAACTTATTTACAAAACAGAAATACAGTCACAGATGTAGAGCACAAACTTATGGTTACTAAGGGGGAAAGTAGCGGGTGGGGAAGGATAAATTGGGAGATTGGGACTGACATATACACACTACTATATATAAAATAGATAATCAAAAAGGACCTACTGTATAGCACAGGGAACTCTGCTCACTACTCTGTAATAATCTAAGTGGGAGAAGAATTTGAAAAAAAAACAGATACATGTATATGTATCACTGAATCACTTTGCTGTACAACTGAAACTAACACAGCATTGTTAATCAACTATAGTCCAATGTAAAATTTTTAAAAATTTAAAGTTAAAAATAAAAATAATTCTCTGGGGTAAACCTACTAGCTTGAAAAGTTATAGTAGTAAGCTGTGGACCTCTATTTTTACTGCCTTGAGTATTATCTGATTGAGAACAGGGATGCACTGTGATCCAGGACTACATCAAGCTGTCTGAGTGGAGAATCGCTAATTACTGCGCTCTCCCCTGGGTCCTGGAGGATCCTGGGGCCAATCAGACCACCCAGGAACTACACTGAATTGTCCCCTAAGTCCTTCATGACAGATCAGTCATGCATGGGGCATGCTTCCAAACACAGCAAAGCAGACTCTGGAGAAAAAAGAGCAGGACTGTGTCCCCATTTGGAAGTTGAATCCCCTCTAGAATATTCCCTCCAAATCCTCTCCCTGCCTGACTGAACCGCTCAGTGGCTCAGAAGCCCTTCTGCTTCATGACCCAGGCCTTCTCTTGTCAGGATGAAATAGCCAGTTCTCAAGATTTAAAAGTCCTTATGTATAGTGAAAAAAGATTCTACCTCCTTACAGGACTACTTCTGACCTCCGTAATCATACTTAGTGGAATACCTCTTCTCCCACATGATGGATGTGAACTCTATGAGGATCAGGAATTCGTCCGTGTGCAGAACAACTCTATCACCAAGCGCTACATGCTAGCAGACAGTTAGAACTCGAAACGTCTTTGTTAGCTGAGTGAGTGAATGAGTGAATGAATGACAAATGAATGGAGTCTCAAAGGCTTGAAAGTGCTGTTTCATAGAAAGAAGGAACGTTAGAATGTAGAGAACAATGAGGGGGAGCCAGCAAACCTGGATTCTAGATTTACATGCATCTCAAAATTTGTAACATCTTGAGGCACATTTTGATATGAACACTCTGGTTTTTTTCTTTTAATCTGAAAAGAGGAGTTTGGTTACTTTTAACCTAAGTTATCATCAGACTCTGACACTGTGTCCTCTTAATTTTAGGTTATGCATTCTAGTACTAGACAGAACATATTTAATCCCTCCCCTAGCTCAACTCTCCAAATACCTAGGAAAAAAATGTGATTTTATGCATAATATTTATTCTCTAAGATATACATACTCTACATATGCTCCTAAATTTTTATAGAAAAATCGGTTTGAGCCTCTTCACCTCCCTGGGTTGTCCATTTCTTGGAATGCTTTGGTTTGTCAACAGTGCTTTTAAAATGCAACAGTTGAAACTAAACCCAACCCTGCCAGCAAGTTGCAAGTTCTGAACAGTACAGACTGGAGGAAGATCATCATCTCACGAGTGCTAAACACAGTTTCTTCTTCCCACAAATATTTACTGTAGGGCTGCAATGCACCAGCCCAGCTCTGGGCGCTGCGGCTATAAACAAGGACAGAGGCAAAGCACTTCTCCCTTCTGTATCTTATTTTCAAGGAGGAGTAGACAGGTTAGGTAATTTTGGATTGGGATCTATATTAACCAAGTAAATAATACCAAGGAGTGGGACAGAACGTGGGGTAAGGAGCTGCAGTACTAAGACAAATTCAGACAGGTGGGTAGAGCCAGACATATAAAGAAGGTGGGGGAAAGCATCACAGGTAAATGGAAATGGGAAATCCTATTCCTGAGGCAGAAATGAGCTTCATGTACCAAAAACTGAAGAAAAGCTGGTGGGTACTGGCCAAAGAAAACCCAGGGGACAGTTTAATTACATGTAACGTAATTGTAGTGATTGACAGTTAGGCTAGTTCCAGTTTATCATGGTAGATTTGCCAGACAGGTTGGTCCTGTAAGTGAAAATCCCACAGAACAAAATTTGGTGGAGAGCATGGGGCAAGGAAAGACTTAAAACAGAGTCTTCACACACGTACATTTGAAAAAATACATTCTCCGTGAAAAAGGTGTGCAGGAGAGCTACTCTATTTAAAGGTCTAGGGGCTAGGTGAGAAGATTTTATCTCTTCAGATACTGTCTAACACTGAGTCTTCCAAATACGATATTCCATATTTAAGAAGTATGTATGCCTTTTATACTGTCATTCAGAACATTATAAAAAGAGTGAAATATGAATTAGCCAAGGGAAAGAGCCCTGTCAAAAGGATTATGCAGTTTGCATTTGATATTGTTCAATTTTAAAAAAATTAAAATACACTCTACTTTTAAGTATTAGATTTATTCATATTGCAAGGGATAGTTGTACTAAAAAAATGTCTTAAATATATGTCTTAAGAGCTCAGCTAGGTATGGAAATCTAAAGGGCTCAATTTAGAAGAATCAGAATTAGTCACTATCAGAGTAACTGTTACAGTTGTAAAGTTAATTTATTAGCAGCTGAGATTAACCAATCCAGCAATGGCAGAGATGATTTCTATATATAAATGTGGTATTAAAATAGGTTGTCATATGGGAACATATGTATACGTATAACTGATTCACTTTGTTATAGAGCAGAAACTGACACACCATTGTAAAGCAATTATACTCCAATAAAGATGTAAAAAAAAAAAAAAAAAGAATAAAATAGGTTGTCATATCCTTTAAAAAAAAAAAAAGTGTGGCAAGCACAAAATCTGTATTTAACCTCTTCAGGGACTATTAGAACAAGCTGTACAAATTTATCAAGTGTAAAGGCAGGCTTTAGAACATAAAGCTTGACCATATATTGGTATTCTGAAGAACCCTAATACCAACCTTTAAGAGACTGTTAGTGACAGGTGGAAAGATCTCAAGGATGGGAAATTTAGGAAGAAATTGGTATTGGAGGTTGAAAAAAAGGGTGAACATTGTTAGTGGCAGAAAGTTTGGCAACACTCTCACTTATGATGAGAAAGTAGCTGAAGAGATTAACAGGCTGCATATGGTAAGATACCAATGTAGAGACAAATGGAAAGAGAACTTCAGTTTTTGGGTTGTTTTTTTTTTTTAAGTTTCATTAAGCTCATTTCATTAAGCTTAGTTTAAGTTCACAAACAATAGTAGCAAACTCCTATATAAAGTTCAGTAGTGCTTGGAATAGTTCCCAATGCTTACACATTAATTTATAGATTATTTTATGTTCTTTAGATTTTCTTTTATAAATTTCCCCCAAGTTCTTTAAGTTATTCTTTTTTTTTTTTTTTTTTTTTTGCGGTACACGGGCCTCTCACTGTTGTGGCCCCTCCCGCTGTGGAGCACAGGCTCCGGACACGCAGGCTCAGCGGCCACGGCTCAAGGGCCCAGCCGCTCCGCGGCATATGGGATCTTCCCAGACAGGGGCACGAACCCGTGTCCCCTGCATCGGCAGGCGCACTCCCAACCACTGCACCACCAGGGAAGCCCATTTTTGAAGCAAAATTTAGAGGAAATATAAGGGAACCAGGCCTTGCTCCTTTTGCTTAGAAATAAACTTATTTTTCTATCCTTAGTCTCTCCCAGCAGAAGAGTTTCAAATTAAGAAAATGCCTCAGTGAAAATCTCAAATCCTGGTTCCTCTCAGGTAAACATCTTCTGAGTTAAAACGAATTCAAGGGAATGATTATAAAAATTCTTCAGGGGGACTTCCCTGGTGGTCCAGTGGTTAAGAATCATTCTTCCAATGCCGGGGACACGGGTTCAATCCCTGGCTGGGGAATGGAGATCCCACCTGCCACAGGGCAACTAAGCCTGCGTGCCACAACTAGAGAGCCCACGCACCACAACTACTGAGCCCACGCGCCACAACTGGAGAGGAGCCCGCAAAGAAGATCCTTCATGCCACAACTAAGGTGCAACACAGCCAAATATACAAATAAATAAGAATTAAAAAAAAAAAACAAAAAAAAACAACTCTAAGAGCCTAGAAGGATTAGAAGTACTGCCTTGTAAACCCTTTCCAAGAGAGAAAAGCCCTCTAAGGATCTTAAGAGCATCCCTGGAAAGTTCCCCCTGTTAAACATGGGGATTCTGAGAAGGTTAAGATCCTTGTCTCCAGCTGTCTCACAGGAAGCCAACATAGTTGAGTTGCTCTTGAAGAAAATTTTGCGTATGACTTTTGTCTAATTAAATGGATTATAAATCAAAACACAGGAGACCTACAAAATGTTTAAGGAAATTGGTCAGCTTTGACTGAAAAGGACAGAGACAGTCCAAAGTGAAAAGAGGCCTTGGCCACTTTTTGTGAGCAGGAAGCAAGCCTGAGAGGGCTTCTCATTTGAAGGACGGACGGTATCTTATAGAAAAGAAAGAATAAGGAAAAGGGAATAACCAAGCCCTGGAGAGCATAACCAAGAGCCTCAGGAAACTGCTTCTGGGAGGCAGGAACAAGCCCTAGTCAAAGAATTTGCAACAAGTACCCAGATTTCAGAACTATTATGGACCAGGGTCTGCTGTGAGTCTCTTATTTCTTTCTTCGTGAATAGGAGTGTCTATGGAGGTGATTCAACCTTTGAGTGTTGAGTGTGTAGCAGAGAGACAGTGCGTTTCTTTATTTTAGAATTCATCGTATTGAAAACAACCATCCTAGAAGAACTGCACCCAAGAAGCCTCACTTGCACCTAGATAGCTTAGATGACAAGATCCTGGACTTGTTAGTTGATGAAAAAATGGATTGAGACCTGAGAGGGCTTGGGGAAAGGGATAATTGCAGTTTGCACCCTGGAATGCAAAGGAAGCTGTGTAAGTAATTGTGACCCCAGGTGAGCTGTGGTGGCTTTAAAACATGAGCTCCAATTTATTTGACACTATTTCCATCAAAAGGTGGGCTCTATATCCACTGTCCTTGCATCTAGGCAGGAATGTGAGCAACCGCTTTGACTAATAGGTTACTGCCTAAGAGATGCTGGGCGACTTCTGAGGCTGGAAAATGAAAATCAATGCAGCTTCTGATTTGTTTGTCGGAAAATTCACACTTAAAACTTCGTGTCTCCATACAAGAAGTCTGGCTACCCTGAAGTACCATGCCTGCTGTGAAGATGCAGAGACATGAAGAGGTCATGTGTAGGTTATTGAGTGGGTGGTCCTAGTCTTCTAATAATCCCAGGTCAGGTGCCCAACATCTGAGTGAATGAGCTCTCAGATAATCCCAGTCCCTAGCATTTGAGTCACCTCAGTGTCATAGACTGGGAGTCACAGACTGGAAGTCAGAGCCACACACAGCAAAGCATCTCACTGTGTGCTGTCAAATACCTAACCCACAGAATTCATGGGCATTATAAGATGGTTGCTTTAACCCATTAAATTTGGGGGCAATTCATTACACAGAAACAGCAACCAGAATATGATCTCATAGAGAAGTTGTGAGTTACCACGGAAAGCACATAAAACTATTCCTACTGGACATGTAGTATTTAACAATATTAGCTATAATAACGATGATTATTATAAATACATTATATACATTATATTAAAGTCGAGACTAGAGAAAACTGCGTTTACCCTTATAGCACATTCATTTAGCAGGCTGGGAAGAGAGATTATCTGTTAAGGCTGATTACCAGAAATTACATGCTAAACCCAGAATTTCTGCAGCCTGAGGCACCTGGGAGAAACCAATTAAACATCACCTGTAGTGTTAGCCAGTCCCTGTAAATCAACTCCCAAGGATCTCATATTCTGTTATCCCAATTCAAATTCAGGGTGGTGGCTTTTTCTTAGGCATGTCTACTCTCCAAGTTATTTCACTGAAGTTGAAAGCACTAATGTCCCTAAAGAATATCAGAAGAAAAAAAAATAAAACTTTTCATAGAGCAATTCACTTAGAATTAAGCCAGGCCAGTACCTCAGGTAAATGCCGTAGGTTCAAAAGTTGTAATAAAATCTTCATCCTTCAGTTGAAGACCATTTAAAAGATCTTCAGAACAATGTTACTTTGTTAAGAAGAGTGTTATTTTGATTTAGAAAAATGAAAAAAAAAAAAATTACCATTTCCCTAAGTGCTCAGATATTCACAAGACAATCCTATGCATGTAAACTTTCAACAAACTTTCCCTTTCAGTATCATTGGTTATTTTAGTTTTTCATAGCATGGGCTATTCTACATAATAACTAAAGAGTGGTTAAAAGAAAAGGAAATTGAGAGCATCACCCCGATAAAGATGAAGAAAAGGAAAAAGAATTATCAAAGAGATATTTACAATACTTAAATTTAAAGGCCCATGAAACGTGGAGAAATAGTAGCATAAGTAAAGAACACTTGGCAATATGTACATGGAACAGAAGTGAAAGATAGCATGCATTTTTCTACAGATTCTTGACTCTAGAAAATTCTTGGTTTAGCAGCTGTGAGATTGACATTCAGACAGTAAAGAAAAGCCATAGGTTAGGTTTCACTTATCTAAGGCAAACAGAGGGTTTAAACACATAAAGGTCAAGAGTGTGGGCAAACTTTGAATAGCAATGAGTTTAGCCTTTTTATTTTCATTACTTTTTATCATCATCATTACTACGAAAGGCTCGATCTGGGTCTTCATCACTTCATCACTAAGGGAAGATGCTAACTAATGGGTCTTATTCACTGCAAATAATAAACTATGTTGATGAAAAACAGGGATTTGATTCCTTTTTCCATTTTTATTTAACAAACACTTAATGGTAATTATTTTGTCTCAATGAATCTTCCTAGCATTTTAGAAATATTAACTCATTGTAATTCTCATAACCTTGTGAGGAACATCTCACATTTGTCACTATTTACACATGAGGAAACTGTGGCACAAAGATGTCAAGTAATATGGCCGAGGTCCCACTACTAAAAGTGGCAAAGCTCACATTTGAACCCAATTAGTTTTCTTCCAGACACGTTTTTAACTACCTTGCTCTGTTGCCTCTCCACATGTAACATGCAAGAGATTTCTTCTAATTCTAAGCCATGACATTTCTATTATGTGCTCACTGGACACCAAACAGAATGCCTGAGTACGAAGGTAACATTGCCAGTCACAGGCAAATCCTTTACTGTGTTATTGGCTAATGATGAGCAGATATCACTTCTTCCAAAACTTGAATGTACTACAGTAGTCGTTTCATTACTAAATGGTCATAGAGAAAGTAGTTTTAGATTAAAACAAAACCATCTGGCTGGAATTTGAATTTTTAAAGCTTTGTAAAATTTACAATAACAAATCTCTTTCATATTTTGTAAAGCAAAACTGCTATGGATCTAAGTCGGCACAACTTGAACACGACTTTCAGCCACCGCGAAACATCCACGGCCCTACCCCACTGTGTGGAACTTGTTTCGCATTAAGTGTTTAGGTTTACAGGTAAGAATAATTACTCTCTGTTAAAAAATGTGACCATTTGTGAAAACATAGCCGGTGCCTCACTTAACAAGTGTTCGTTTACTCTGTATCTCATGCCTGAACTTTGCAGTGCCCTGCAGCACTGTGTGTCCAGCACTTTCCGGGAGCCAGAATTCTTTCCTAAGAAGCTCTCTTTTTGGTGTTGACATCAAAAGCACAAATCCTAAAGAATTCCAAGCGCTCCTGTGTATCAGAGACTGTGTATTCTCTGGCAGCGGCTGGGGAAAGAGAGAGCCCTCCGCAACTGTCTTCTTTGCCTGCCGCATCCAGATTTGCACCGCATGATGAATGGAGCCATCACGGCAGGAACCCCACACCCAGAAGCACTCTGGCTGTTTCTTCCTTTTGTCCTCTTTTAAGAGCCAAGTCTCATCACCAGTTCTACCCTCGTGTCATGCCTATTTCAGTTATTTAACAGGGCTGCAGAGACAGGGGAGAGAATCAGTATTGAATAGATGTCATTTCTCCTCCCCACCTGGAGGTTATGAAGGTGGCTGCAAGAGGCTCGAGCTGACTTCGTAGGAATGAGCCGGGGGAGAGCAATGCTCACACTGCCATCCTCCCCCCTTCAGCGGCACCTAAAACCGAGAGATTCTAAATCCATGTTGGCATCCGCAGTGCTCCCTTTGTGCTGCAAAGAATCGACTTAAATGTTGGCTAATCAGCAAGTTCTAAACATCCTGATTAATAAAACATGGGTAGCTACACCTGCTCCTCCCATGCTCCTAGACACTTCCGCATCAAGAATTTTGTTCGACAGTCTTTCAAACGCGGTGAGATCACACTGAGTCTCATTAAATCAGCCATGAATTCATAATAATTTCCAAAATCCACACCCGAGGAGTTTTAACAATCTACCTGCCTGACTGAGCCCACAATTCAAAAGCTACTGACCAGGGTGTGCCAGCAATTACTATTTTCATTTAATAGTCAATAAAGTGTGTTATCCAGTCTTCCTGATTAATGCAATTATCCACAACATCTGTTTTAAATAAGAAAAAAATTAATGTGAATTATGCTAATTTTGTTTCTGAAAGCAAAATAATAATATGGAAATTTTCCTGGTTTTCATTATAGAAAAGTCTTTCAATACTATTAGCAGGCTCAGTGGAGTTCACGCTAAGCACATGGGACTCTAATACACAATTGAGACTAAGGAGAGTCCTTGGAAAGTGTACTTTTGGAAGAATGAAAAGTGAATTAGCCTTTCTACCCCCTGGCATTCTCCCTGTAGCGTCAGGCTCATTCCTGCTCAAAATGCATTTCTCTTGGACAATACAGAGCATTCTGGGTAAATGTGCACAGGTTATTCATAAATTAACGTTTGTGATGGCTCTACCTGGAACCCAGCTCTCTCCAACCTCAGAAGTCAGCTGCTACACTTTGGTAAAGAATCATTTAGGACCCTGCCACGCTGTAAGTGACTTAACATCCAAACAAGAAAATGGCTTAAACAGTAAAGAACATATATTGAATCATTTTGCTTGGTTTCGAACGAGGTTTGGTTTCTAGCAAGAATTGACCCCATGGCTCAACCGACATCATGTAGAACGTATGTTCTCTTTCTCTGCTTCTGTCCTGCCTGTTTCCCAGTCAGATTCAGCATCCACAGCATCTCTGGTCCCCTTGAAGCGCCAACCTTTTCCCTCAGAATATCCGGTTACAGACCTGAAGGCCTCATGCAAACCATTCAGAGGAAGAGAGCTAGTCTATTCCAGAGGTTTTCAGGAAGAGTATGGCTTCTCTCCCCAGGAAGTTTACTAAAGGCTCCATGTGTGCTATCGATTCTGATGGAGTTATGTTTCCAGTCCTGAGCCATTTCCTATGACAGAGTATTATGATATACGATTGGTTTAAGCGCATCAAGGCTGTCCTGAGTCACTTGGCCGAACGTGGCAGAGCTGGTTCTCTGAGCACTGTTACTAGAAGGCAGAATGAAGGATGGGCAGCAGACAGCAGGTGTCCACTGAAGGTGAGTCCCACCCTGCCTCAGCTAAACCTGCCTTTGGGGACAACCGTGTCCCTGGGTGTCCGGAGTGAAGCACAATCACATGGTTATATTAAAAGAGTAACAGAAGAAAAGAAAAGGCTCTCACTTTTGAAATGAGATCTAGCAAACTTACTTTTTTCTGCATTTACCAGTAAACATACTTTTTTCTCTAGGGGACAAGCTTGAGATGTTAAGTGAGTTTCTCAAAGTTAAAAGGCTTTGGTGAAGCCAGGACTGCATTTCAGGTACTCTGAATCTCAGTACAGTATCCTCCCTACCAAACTCTTTTGAGCATTATTATTTTTTTTTTACCTTATTTTCTAAATTTTAATAAAATTAATTCTAGGTATATTCTATAAATTGGACCCATTTTATATTGCATCTAACCTATGAGTCATGGGCAGCTAACCCTAACAACAAGAAACCCAAACTCCCCCATTCAGAGGTTAGCAGCTGTGAGGGTTACATGAACTCTTTTAAGTTTGGGGATTGTAATTTTGTGCCTTGAAAGAAAAAAATCAGTAAATGCAGTAATAATAGAAAGGACAAAGAAACTGGC
Source organism: Platanista minor (assembly GCA_004363435.1). Taxonomy (NCBI): domain Eukaryota; kingdom Metazoa; phylum Chordata; class Mammalia; order Artiodactyla; family Platanistidae; genus Platanista; species Platanista minor. The sequence continues at coordinate 12,809 of RJWK010021387.1, forward strand.
AGTCAGAAGGCCCATGTTTTTGTCCCAACTTTACCACTAACTACTCGTATGATGTAAGCAAGTTATTCATCCTCTGTGGGTTTCAATTGTGGAATTAAGATAAAGAACTTTTAAGGGATTTTCTGATTCTGGAACCCTATGATCCACAAATTTTGGTTAAGCAATGGGAAAAGTGTGTGGTACCTTAATTGTAAAGAAACACACAGAATTTGGAATTAGATTGGCTAAGCTCAAATTAGGCTCTGGCCCTGAGATTAAATATGTTATTTAACTTTTATGATTTTTCTATGATTTTTAAAATTCTAAAAATAGAATGAATAAATCTATAATATATCCACCATTTCAAAATGAAGAATATTCCAAAAGCCATATTTTTTTCAATTCACCAAAGTTCATGAAGGGATTGCCAAGTAAGAGATCAGCTCAGCTGCTGCTTGGAGTAAGGAAAGGCGTCCCTTTGGGCTATCACTGGAAAGACAAATAGAAGATCTTGAAAGGGGTATCCTAGGAAAAACGAAGGGAAGTTAAAGATTCTTTTAAAAAAAAAAAAAAAAAAAAAAGGAAAACTGAAGTAGAGAAATATAAAATTGTGAACGCAGGGGAGGAAAATGTACATATAAACAAAGGTTTATTTGTTTTTGTTCTCTTCCCCCCAAAACCCTTCAAAAGCACGGTGGTCACGCATGGTCAGTTTGAGAGGGAGGAAAAGTTGGAAGGAAAGGGTTCCAGCCTTTTCTCCTCTGACGCGGCCCCCATCATCTGAGGAATGGAGGCCTGGCAGCATGCAGGGCAAGCAGCAGTAACACTGGGCTTGGTCCCTGGTTTATCTCCACATTTGAAATACAATGGACCATAGGGACATTTGCTTATAAATTCCAGAAGGTCATGAGGAGTATGTGCTACAGGTTAACTAAACACTGGACTTTGTACAATCCTTATAATTCCCTGTTATGGAGTATGAAATTAAAATACCCCTGAGGTCTAAGAATTTGATTATTCCCCTTGTAAGAGACAGATGTCTTATAGGCCCAGATCCCCAGTGTGAATTAATTGCAGCCTAATAAGTGATGTTAATCTATGTAAAAAAGAAGGAAAAGACTGGATTAATAGAAACGTGGCCATTTGGAAAAGCGTGCAAATGAGAGTTAAAGAAGCTAAACTGGTCAGTCTCTGTCTTCAAGGAGAGAAGGAGAGCTCCGGAGAGACCTGGAGCTATGGACCTCATCAGAGGTGTGCTTCCCCCATGGCCTTCTCAACATCCCGGCTTTCCCCAGGTGTAGATGAACTAACCCCACCCCAAACCACTTGATTTCCCTCCTGACTCCATGCTACGAAGGAAAGTCTGATTACAAATTTCCTTTCTAGAACTTTCCTGCTTGCAGTCAAGCATTTCATCACTAAAATAAATATCTCCATGTACAAATTAACAAATTTGACCAACTGCACTGTACATATACCTTCTGTAATTTTGATTAGTCCATTCACGTCATAAGAGATTGGTCATCTCTGGTTGTGCTGATAAAATCTTGTGTCTGAAATGCAAGCCCGAGGCACACTACCCTTTAACTGCCCAAGGACCTCCAGAGCCGATGTCTCTGGAAGATGAATCTGCGTCCTTCCCTTAAGCACTAATACAAACTATGTCCAAACTGGATGGATTATGTTATTTTGTGTTTTGCACTTCCAGGGTTAGTTAACTAAATAGATAAATGATTATAATGTTATGCCCCTGAAGAAAACACACAGCTGCTCATAAATGGAAACTTTTTCAAAAGACTTTTGAGGATTTCTAAAGATGTGGCTTAATATCAATATCAGGATAAAGATCATGGCTATTTATATTTGAGGTTGAATAATTTCATTATTATTTCTAACAAGGAAACAACCAAGTATGATTTATTTAAAAAGTCACATAAGCCACTCCAGCTTTATCTGACTCATTGCCAAGTAGACCTGAACAGCAGGAGATTTCTGGTGGTGACATAATGCCAAAGAAGGGGATGGGAATCAAAGCAGTGTTTTCATTTCCAAATATGGTTCAGATGTTGATCATTATGGATATTAAACAAAATTGCCACCCAGTATTCTCATATGAAGTTTCCTTCCAAATCATCTTAGGATCATGCAAAGAATCTAGATGATGAGTAAATAATATATAACTTTCATAAGTCTTGCTTTTAGCATTTTCATACCCATTTTCAGAATTGATCAGTGTCCCTCACTCCACTCCCCACCCAATAAACTTAAGAGATGGCTCTTTGATATTCTAACAATCACATCACTAAGTCAAAAGAAAGAGCCATCTCATAGAGAATAGTTCCAGTTAATACTTAGCTGCTAAATTTCCTCACTTTGCAGATATTTCATTCTCAGAAACTCCACAAATACGCCATGAGTCTATGGCAGGGCAATGACTTGAGTAAAACTGTCTGTCACTACATGAGTCGGACACATCTTCCGACGTTTCCTACAAACTCTACACACGTCACGATCTGCTTGCTCTTCGATGACATTTTCAAAATCAGTACAAAGGAAGTACAAAGAGGCTACACATGTCTTTTCCCCCTTGAAGGTGATTCGAGCTCATTACTCTCTTCCTCTCAGGCTGTCCTTGACACTCCACTCCCTTTGTTTCTTTCGCTTTGGTTTTGTTTCATTGCCCCTTCTGTCCCTACCATCCATTCTTAAGACAAAAGACTGAACATACAGAATTAGACGTGGGGAAGGCTCATTTTCTACAAAGCTAATGAGTCCTGAGGACTAGAAAACAGTTATGTCGAGGGAACAAGAGGATTACAGATTCTACCATTCTGCCTCAAGATCCCTTTTAGGGGAACACAACAATATTTATAATATTTTCACGCAATATGCTTGAGCCTGCTCAATCTCCTTAAAAATGCTTTGAAATAAGTTCCCAGCATCTTTCAAGCAGTTTCACTTAGAACAGCCCTGGCTAGATTTCACTGCAAAATAAAGCTTAAATGTAATAAGTTGAATATTCTATTTCTCTAGCCCATGTAAGTTTCAAATAACGCTGTTTTTTATGAAGAAAAACAATACAAATGAAACAGACATCAATCAAAAGTAATCCATACACACCCTGAGAATGAATACGGAAGCAGAGTAGATCTTCCGAGGCAGTGAAGTGCCGTCCTAATTCATATTGTATCATCAGTGACACAGCTGTCACAGCTCTTACTTCTCTGTCACTTCGTTAAGAAAGTTATTTTCAAACATTCTAGCTTAATGGGCAGTGGGCAAAATTAGCAGCCATCAACAGCCCCACTGTCTGAAAATGAATGACAGCAGTTTCACAGCCATCCAGGACAGCCCTGGGAGCCATCGAGTCCAAAGTGACTCCGTAGGAGGTTTAGACAAAGAGAAGTTTTATCTTTCAAGCAGCAAGTGTCCTCAAGGATTTGGTTCTTTCCTTCAGAAAATAAACGTTACACTTAACATGTTTCCGTTAGTTACCAATGATTCTCTTCCAATGGACCATCACACACTGAGAGGGGTAGCCCAGCGGCTCTTAAGCCTCGGCCACTCCTGGGGGCACACAGAGCAGTGCTGGCTGCAGGTGGCTTGGCTGTCCTAGTTGATCGAAGCAAACCTCCTCTTACCTCGACTTCCTTGTTCTTCTCTTGGTTTCTGCCCATTGAACTTCTCCCATTGCTGGCCGTCTCCAGGGTGGGGATTACGGAAATCTGGTGGAGGGGCATATTGGCAGGGCTGCAGGTGGCCAGTCCCTGACTGGATGCCTTATCTCTTCACTCGCCCTGAGGGGCCCACCTGCACAATTGCTCATATCCTGGCTTTGCCAAGCTCAGTTCTAAACAAAAAGGGGGAAAAGAGTGTTTGAGACACTGTGCAGCAGAAGCCAGGGTCTCTGGCCAAAATGTCAAACACACTGAAAGGGAATGGAAAAGAAATGCAAGAGCAAATAATCCAGGGAGGGTGGCATCTCAAAAGAACGATTTCCTGCAAGCCATAACTGCACCGCTTTGTCACTGGAGCATCCCCTTTCCCCTAAGAGCATTGTGGGAGACAATTCAATTTCTATGGTACCTAATAACTGTCATGGAAACCAAGGAAACGTAGGTCTCACAGGCCCTTATTAGCAACCGCTTCCTTTAATGGCACAGACTCCCATATCTGCAGCGGCTGCCACTTCTGTTTTTGTTTCTCCCTGATTCCCCAGGAGCCCGCTGAGCACCCAGAGACACCGCATCCTGCTGACTAGGTAAATAAGCAGAAGGCTGAAAAGCTTAGTGTCCTATTTGGAGCCAAATCTCTTCCTTGAAAGATACGGCTAGCTGGCTGTGCCCTTAATGCATCACAATAATCTGCTTAGGTTAAAGGGTCTGCCTTGAAGTGAAGAGCATCCAACGAGGTGTTGAAAAAAAGTAAGAGACAGAGAAAGAGACTGGGAACAAGTGCAAATGTCTTTCTTTGACTGGTTATTAGACAGAGCTGCCTACTCCCGGTACTTCCTCAGTAAGACACCAGCAACAGGAGTGAGTCAGGGCATCCTTACTCCGAGGCTTGGAGCCCCAAACTGCCCATTTCTGCTTTAACTGCAACTCCTGTGCTCCCGGAAATATATCTGTTAGAACCAAGAGTATTCTCTCCTTGCTTTTCCAGGAAGGTAGTAGACTCTGCTAAGGACTTTACTGTCCTCTTTATAGATATACAACTTGGAGAAAATGAATGGTTAATCCAAATTTCTGCCTTTCACATTAAAAAAAAAAAAAATCCAATCTCTCAGTGGAGTGAATTCTCAAAATACAGTAACTTTTAAAAACTCCCTTTTCTCTTGTGATCATGTCTTCTTTGTTAGATTTGCTATTGTTTTTAAAAGGACAGACTTTTCTTTTCTTATTTTAATACATGCACTTTCTATTTTCCAGACGTTATGAGTAAATCAAATCTCCCACTATCTTTTGTGCTTCGTCACCCCAAAAAGAGCAACATTCAGGAAATCTGTTGTATTTACATGTCTTCAGGCACTTATGTGTTCAAATGTGTCCCTAATCACATAGGAGATATTCAAAGTAGTCTCTAGCTGCAATTCATCTCCAACTAGCTTTGTATTCCGTAACAATAATGCCATTTCTATATGACATTCCAATCTGTTTAAACTTGGGCAAAGATAAAAAGCGAAAAAGGTAGTATTCTCACTGGCATTTAAGCCAAAGATCATCAAAGATTGCTAAAAATCTTTACATGTTTACTGAAATGAACACTTTGATGTACTTGCAAGTTTAATCTATTTTCAGCCTAAATTTGCCCCCTCACAGGAGCCCTGGCTCTCTGGCCAGCAGGCTCATCTGGGAGATTTCATAACAGGGGGATCGGTATCTGAGACTCACTTTACGATGGATTCAGGTTCAGCCAGTCTGCAGGGAAAATGTGAAGTTGACGCTTCTTTAATATATCACGGAGGATTCTAACAGAAACCAAGTTTGAGAATCACCACAGCATATCAATAAAATAACCTTGGAACAGGAAGCTATTTCAAGTTTACCTAGTGACAAATGTCTCGCTCGAAAATAGTAAAAACTAGAGTTAGATAGCCCTAAACCTAGTATTTATTCATCATCTGAGGTCACAAACTGTATCTGTGACGCTTTAATGAAGGGACTAAAAGCCAAACTCTTCCAAAACTGCCACATCCAAAGTTGATAATGCTTAAACATTTCTGTAGCTCAAGAAATGACCTGTAATTGTGAGGCTGGTATTTCCTTACTTTAAAAATAACTATTAATCCCTGTATCTAAAAGGATTGTCTTAATTAAGGAAAGGATGTAAACAGAAATCTGTAAATTTAATAGTGTGTGACAAATACTAAAATGTAAATTATGAACCTGTTTAGAAAAGTAGTATCATCTGTGTTTACATCCATGAGAATTTCCGTAAAAAGCTAAGGCAGCTTTCCAGATAATTTAGACTTAAATACTTTTTTTTTTTTTTGCGGTACGCCGGCCTCTCGCTGTTGTGACCTCTCCCGTTGCGGAGCACAGGCTCCGGACGCGCAGGCTCAGCGGCCATGGCTCACGGGCCCAGCCGCTCCGCGGCATGTGGGATCTTCCCGGACCGGGGCAGGAACCCGCGTCCCCTGCATCGGCAGGCAGACTCTCAACCACTGCGCCACCAGGGAAGCCCTAGACTTAAATATTTTTGTTTAAAATATTCATTGAAGTTACGGGAAAGGAGATTTTTAACTTGAATTAACTAAACTGGGGTCTTAATCCTTTACCTCATTATGCATGTGCTGGTTATCCCTTGTTTGCTCTGAGGTTTTTTTAAAAACTCAGATTTGAATTTCAAGTTAATTTTATTTATGTGGTTGAGTCATTTCAATTAGCTTTCTTTTACCTTAAAAGTTTAGAATATAAATCAGGAAGAAGATTTACTGTCAAGTATTTTATACACTAAACAAGAGTTTAGTTCTTATTAACATAAAAAACATGGTTTATCATGTCTTTTCAACTAAATGCTTCATATATAACAGGAATAATTAATAATCAGGATGTTTAATAAACACTTCCCTAGTACTGTATGAGGTATTGCCACAAATTAAGCTTTTAAATTTTTCAAATCAGGGGGAAAAAAATGCTTTGAACACTCTGTGGGTTCTAATACTGTGCAGCCTTGGAACACTGGAATCTATACCAGCCAGTGTCGAGGATGCCTTTCTCTAACACCTTTTGCTTAAGCAGCTCCCAGGGTGCTCTCCTAGCTAGAAGCATGAAGTCTCACTGGGATGACTCTTTATGTAACAATCCAAAGCTAAGAAAAATGTAATGGAATGAATTTCTCCTGTGGGAGCACAGTCTATCTCGCGCACTGATTAAACCCTATGGAGTAAACAAGAAGCGGTGCACTTAACAGCTGAGCACTACCAGACACTGGCCCTCATAGCAGAGAAGAGCCCCAGATTCTAGAATCACTCAGCTGATTTGTCTCTACATACACAATCAGTCATAAGACATGATCCAGATTCCCAAACTTGATTTTTGTGGATACTACTGACCATAATTATGGTTGAAACCACCCTGGAATGTTCTCTCTCTACCTGGATACTATTCTACATACATGCCTGAACTGCATTTCTTTGGGCTTCCAACCCCTGGCTCTGGGGACAGTACCTTAACTACTTCCTCTGACTAATAACTTAGGGGTTTGCAGTTGATGGTTCTAATGCTGGGACCTCAGCCTTTCTGAAGAGGTTCTGATTTGGTGCTTCTCCGAGCTCTCAGTAGCCTCGGTTGTCTCTACTTTAAAAGGAAAACAAAATGAAATATACATCTGATCCTCTGCTGTAAGACCTACCTCAGTCTTTGCCAGCTTCAAGAACTAAAAATGACCTCTAAAAGGTTTATTCAGTTTGATTGTAATTAAGCAAGAAAAGAAACCCATTACTAGGCACAGACAAGGAACCAAGTAAACATCTGCTAATGCTTTACTGGAGAAACTGATGATTCAACAAACATTTATTGAGCATCTTCTGTGTTTTCTGAACCATGCTAGGAATTAAGGGGCAGGAGGTAATATATAAAATTATGTGGGACAATCTCAGTAGTCAAGCAATTTGCTGTGTCTTTAGGGGGATAGGACTTCCACAGGTAAGTCAGTTTGAAAAATACATGGTACAATACAATCAACACTCAAAACATAATACAGAATATTGAATGTAAGGGTCAAAGAAGCTTTGAGCACCAAGAAATCATTATAGGTCTAAATAGTTCATCTTAAGGAGGAATTGGGGTCCGGGATGGGACTTAGTAGAGAGAAGGTGATCAAGTCACTTCCAGTCATAGAGGTGAGTGTGAGATTGGCAGGTTCAAGTTCAGGACACTATTTTTAAAACCACAGAAAATTTCTTTCAGGTTATCAAGTTGTTTAAGCCATGTATGGCCATTAGAATGTGACACTGACTGAAACTTGGGAGGAAGAAATCAGGCCAAAGGACTCAAACAGAAACTCTATGCAAAGCAGTATCAAAGTTATAAGTGCATTGATAGAGGGCATGGAAGTGATAAAGAACTTTAAGAGAATTCTGAAAATGGAAACAAGACATTCTGAGCTGGGGAAAGGAGATTTCATAATGCATCCCTGTTGAATGGGGGGAAACCTGGATGGAATGAGTTTTCGAGGTGCCATTGCACAAGGTACTGGATGGCCACTGTCACAGGTCATCAGGAAGAATGCATGAACACGATAGCATCACACAAAGACTTTATGATAGCTGGTAAGAGAAGAGGAGAAAGGAACTTGGATTGAAAATGCTGTTTTTACTGGAGAAGTGTTGAACCATATGCTTATGTAGAGTAATGTAGGGTTAGGGGAAAACTCAAACAAGCAAAATAAGATCAATGGGAATAATGAGAGAAAAAAAAAAGGGGGGGAAATAATTAAAATTTCTGGTTCTGGGTTTATAAAAAATGCACAATATAATGAAGCATTTCTAAAATGGTGTGTGTTTCTATGTTTTGTCTGATAGTGGGAATTCATTTTGTGATTGTATTTGGTATATACCAGCATCTTTTGTAATTAGAAGAACATCCATCTAATGTAGACATTTTATCCCTGAAGACATTTCAGAAGCAATCAGATGATCAACTTACAAAACTGAAGACAGGATGACGGCTGGGATGAACTTTCAAACTCCTTGATTTTATTCTCTGGAAAGCATTGGTCCTAATTTTGGACACATCTATTTTCTGAGGTTGAAGCAGACCACAATGAAGCCAAGGAATTCACTTCAGTCTTTTGGAGAATCAATAGCAGTCCTCACAGCCACATAAAGTGTGTGATAATTACAGCAGGCGCTGAAAGAGTCAGTTGTACTAGTTTGTATTTTTATATTATGCTCATGACAAAAGAATATCATCAGAAACAGAATCTCCTTATTAACTTCATAGGACTGATCTTTGCTCCCTTCCAATTGGCTAAGGGAAAGTAAAAAAGGTCATTTCGTTCAATTATCTAAAAAAATGACACGTTAAGGCCACGGAGCGGCTGGGCCCGTGAGCCATGGCCGCTGAGCCTGCGCGTCCAGAGCCTGTGCTCTGCAATGGGAGAGGCCAGGGCGGTGAGAGGCCCACGTACTGCAAAAAAAAAAAAAAAAAAAAAAAGGCACGTTAAAAGTAATCAAAATTCTAAGGAACATAAGCATATATTATTATTTACTTAGCTTTGTGGACGTAATTTAGGGTTAAATAAAGGTGAGTTTTTAATGTTCTTTTCTTTTTCTTGGCCAAATAGAACTAAAATTTTGTTTAAAAACCAAGATTTATTTTGGAAAATAAAGTTAAACAGCCTTGCTCTCCTACCATGTAAATCTACAAGTTAGTCTTTGCTAATGTCCTCTATAACTTTCAAAGTATTAGTATATCTGGTTGAACAAGGAACAGATAAGAAAAAACAAATCTCTTAGGGCAAATATCTATTTTTTCACATATCTTCAGAAAATGGAAAGCAGTTATCCCAAAGCATGAACTGGCATCTAGATGGGAGTCGGAATCATGGTGGTGTTCAAGTCACTTGTTGCTTCAGAACCTTTCCACCCGGGGCTTCGAGGAATTGGGTAGGGGTCATTTTCACACAGGTAGTGATGTTCTGCCCTCTGTATTCTGGAATGTCACCATCAGCATCTCCAGGGCCTCAGGAACCCCAGCCTCCTCAGAGCCCAGCAGGAAAGCTACTCTCACACTTTCAATGACTTAAAGAAGGAAATAGTAGTTTCTCCTCATTCGTGTCAAAACTCTGACTTAATGCATCAGAAAATTAAAGAGCAAATTTAATTAAGTGCTTCTTGTATGGTTTTAAGATATTAAGTAAGCAAAGGACAGTTGGGCCCTGACATTCCTAATCAGGTGTATACACACACACACATATACAAGCACATGCACAAAAACACAAAACAAATAACACTACTTTGCACTCCTAAATAAAATTTAAGTTCAGATGTAGAGATACACATATCTGCTCAAATATTACTTATTTGAATTCTCTATAATAAATTTCTCTTACCAGTCTTTATTCAGTGTAAATTGGAAATAGAATTTTATATTTGGAAGTAAAATCGGAAAGCACCCTAGCATTTTACAGATAACCAGATTAAGTCCCAGGAGACTGAATGTTGTGACATATTTGGAGACTAGCTGATGACAGAGAGAACGCAGAACGGTCTCCTGATTCACAGAGACTCCTCCCCTTTCACCATGAACTGGCCCAACCTTATGAGTAGAAAGCTTAGGTATGTTTTATTTATTTATTTTTATTGTTCATTTTTTGAAAATCAAGGGTGTTTATTTGTAATTCCTACATGCATAGACTTAATCAAAATTCCTACATGCATAGACTTAATCAAAATTACGTGTTTAAGCTAGAGATTTTTTTTTAACATCTTTATTGGAGTATAACTGCTTTATAGTGTTGTGTTACTTTCTGCTGTATAACAAAGTGAATCAGCTATACGTATACAAATATCCCCATATCCCCTCCCTCTTGCGTCTCCCTCCCACCCCTCCCTTTCCCACCCCTCTAAGTGGTCACAAAGCACTGAGCTGATCTCCCTGTGCTATGCGGCTGCTTCCCATAGCTATCTATTTCACATTTGCTAGTGTCCCAGCTGACCCTTCCCCCTCTCCGTGTCCTCAAGTCCATTCTCTACGCCTGTGTCTTTATTCCTGTCCTGCCCCTAGGTTCTCCAGAACGATTTTTTCTTTTTTTTCTCTAGATTCCATATATATGTGTTAGCATATGGTATTTGTTTTTCCCTTTCTGACTTACTTCACTCTGTATGACAGACTCTAGGTCCATCCACCTCACTACAAACAACTCAATTTCATTTCTTTTTATGGCTGAGTAATATTCCATTGTATATATGTGCCACATCTTCTTTATCCATTCATCTGTCGATGGGCATTTAGGTTGCTTCCTTGTCCTGGCTATTGTAAACAGAGCTGCAGTGAACACTGTGGTACATGACTCTTTTTGAATTATGGTTTTCTCAGGGTATATGCCCAATAGTGGGACTGCTGGGTCGTATGGTAGTTCTATTTTTAGTTTTTTAAGGAATCTCCCTACTGTTCCCCATAGTGGCTCTATCAATTTACATTCCCACCAACAGTGCAAGAGGGTTCCCTTTTCTCCACACCCTCTCCAGCATTTATTGTTTGTAGATTTTTTGATGATGCCATTCTGACCAGTGTGAGGTGATACCTCATTGTGGGTTTGATTTGCATTTCTCTAATGATTAGTGATGTTGAGCATCCTTTCATGTGTTTGTTGGCAATCTGTATATTAGAAATGTTTTAAATAAAAACAAGCTATGTAATGAATACATTTATTTATGCACATGATGCACTTATTTTGTCAGTGTTACCTGTTCTGAGAGAAATATATTTTATGGTATAATTGTGAATTACATGTATCTCCTCTTTGGGAACCTCATTTTACTAAAAGCTTTTAAAAATTTTCTGGAAGACAGAAAAATATGCTACCTTCCGTAACAAGTTACCACTTATTTCCCAGTTTTTGTAGCTTAAGGGTTTGTTTTTCTACTCAAAATAATAGAATCTGAGGAATAACTGGGTATAACCCCAATTGAGCAATGTATTTTTACAAGACCTTTCAGTGTACAAAACTCTCTCTTGATCTTTCTGAGAACAAAAGTGCTTACTCTAATTTTTTTAAACCAGCATGTGTATTCCTTGCAGGCTTTTAGACATAAGACATAGAATACCATCAGAACTTTAATACCTCTTTTCACTGAGCTACACTACTCCATGTTATGGGTTAAATTATGTCTCCCCAAAAATATATATCAGAGCCTTAGCCCTCAGAACCTCAGAATATGATTTTATTTGGAGAAAAGGCCTTTCCAGATGTAATACATTTAAAATGAGTCATCAGCTTGGGCTCCAGACCAGTTCAACTGATGTCCTCAAAAAAAAAGGGAAAATTTGGGCACAGAGATGGAGGGAGATGCCATGTGAAATTTGCAGCTCTGCTACCACAAGCCAGGGGACTGCCAAAAGCCTGGATCCAGCATAGATGCTGCCATAGGGTGCGGAGAGGTAGTCGTCTCAGCTGACACCTTGATCTTGGACTTTCAGCTTCCAGAATTGTGAGACAACACCTTTTTACTGTTTAAGCCATTCAGTTTTGGCACATTGTTGCGGCAGCCCTAGGAAACTGACTCCTATTGACAGGTCCTTTGAATCATTTTTACTACTAACCTTGTTCTAAAAGTGTATAAGTAATTTTTAATGAGCTACTGAAAACCACTGGGTATAACCCCAGCTGAACAATGTATTTTCAGAGACCACTGAGTATACAAAACTATCTCTTGACCCTTTTGAGAACAAAGATGCTTATTCTTATTTTTTCAACCAGCATGTTTTTCCTTGCAGAGTTTCAGAAATAAGTAAATGAAAGAAGAAATGAGCTACTCATTAATTGTGTGTACCTAATGTAACGGTCCCAGAAGAGAAAAAGTGTACTAAACTCACTAAATATTCTCTTTGCATATATTGTGATTTTAAAATTAATGTTATGCTCTAAATTATAATCTAATATGGATGAAAATATTATGTCAACATTTGAATTCACCAGCATAAAAACAGTATCACGAATGGAAAATAAGAAACAACTGAAACCTTTACTCCCTACTGGTTGCTTACATATTTTGTTGATGAACTAAGGCAATTTTGGCTAAACATTACCTACTCCATATTCAGAGAGCTAAGATAGGTCTGATCTCTTTCTAGAAAAGAGGAAAGGAAGGATAAATTCAAAGGATAAATTTGCATTTCTACATTTCAAATGCTGACTCAAAGAATTAATAAAAGCACTCAGATAGCCTTGTTTTTACCTCTGGACAAGAGACTCTATTCCTCATCAAATCTAGTGACTTTTTTCTTCAAACTAGAAAAATACTTCCCAGTAAGAGGCAAATAACAGGTGTACAAAAATGAGAAAGCAATTTACGGAAATCTGAGCATCAAGAAAGACATGCTACTCGGATAACTGGGAAAACGTAAATTACATTCCAGGTGGCGTCCAGGCTTCCATAGCAGGCAGGCGTATTTGACAGGAAATGGCCCATGTGAGAGGGACAAATACGGGTGCCTCTGAGGCACTATACATAAGACATGAGGGCTGACAAAGGGCCAGGCGAAGGCAGATGGGCCTGAGGATGGGAGTCTTAGCAGAAGAGCAGTAACTATTGGGTCCTGAAATAGCATATCTCTTGGGGAAATGAGAGTAACCATTAACAAGAACCAAAACATTAGTCAGATGATAACAACGGGCCTCAAGTCCTGGGGAAACAGCTAAGGATAGAAAGAGGAGACCAAGGATAATGCAGCGGGAGCCACGGGCAGAAAAAAACAGCTTCAAAAGCAGCCAGAGGATGAAGAATACACACCAGGGTCTGCATCTTGTTGGTTGCCTTATGTGTGGTTACAGGGCCTTGACAGAGCTCGGAAAAAAGCATGGGAAGGGTGGTAAGTGGCTGAACTCAAGTGGCCTGGCCAGCTGGTGTATTCTGAAATAACGGAACACATATTGCTTGCCTTGAATATAGTCTAGCAGTTAGAGGCCCATCTGAGTCCATACAAGAAGGAAAATTATGACAGTCAGAGCTCTGTGAAAATACAAACAGGCTATTTTTTTTATTCTACAGTTTAGGAACAAACTTTATTGATCAAATAGGAGATACACAACCACTTACTGGGATGATAAGGGAATACACAAAAAATCTTTTTAGAGGCTGGATTCGGTAAACTCTGAAGTACTTTTTAATTGGGGATTCGGTGACATTAGATCTTGCGTTTATCCTTTGTACCTATGATTGTTCCTTGTATTAAGATAGTAACGTGGGCTTCCCTGGTGGCGCAGTGGTTGAGAGTCCGCCTGCCGATGCAGGGGACACGGGTTCGTGTCCTGGTCCGGGAAGATCCCACATGCCGCAGAGCGGCTGTGCCCGTGAGCCGTGGTCACTGAGCCTGCGCGTCCGGAGCCTGTGCTCCGCAACGGGAGAGGCCACAACAGTGAGAGGCCCGCGTACCGCAAAAAAAAATAAAAAGATAGTAACGTTTGATGACTTACTAGAAAAAATAAAAGATAAAAGCACAGGGGATGCACAGGGGATAAGAGGTGGTAGATTTTGTCACAGAAGATTTAAATCAGCCTGTGGCAACAGTGTAAAGAACTGAACTGTCTAGTGATTGACTATATTGCTTGTCAATTATACATTCCTTTTCTACAATTTAAAAATGATTAACCAAAACACACACACACGGATTCTACGTGTAAAAGGTCTAAAAGGAGGCATAAATAATAGAAGAGATTCCTAACATAGTTAACTTTGAAATACTAAAGATTTTTAAAAGTTATTACTATAAAAAATTCATAAAGACATTCAATAAAAAGATTAAAGGGTGTAAAATGTATGAAATACTATAAAATATTTGAAAATGGACTACTGAATAAATATTAAATAAACAGTATTACTGTAACTATTTTTTAAGAAGAATAAATCAAAAACTTTATCAGATAGACATTATATCATTTTTATAGGATACTCTCTACATTCATGATTTGGTCTCCAAAATCTGATAAATTAGGGCATTATAGTAGTCATTCAAATACTTTCTTATTTTTAACAGTATTAATAATCATCTAGATTTTTTAACTTTCAAAGGCAGTAAGATTTTTAAATAGCATTCATTATTAACAGGAGTTCTATGCTAATAGTTAAATAAATGAAATAATGCATGTCGACTTCTTGGCATGTGGCCTGTTGTGGAGGAAGCACAAAGTAAGTGTTAATCATTCATATTTGATGAAGTTTAATAAATGTTTCAACCACAAAAAATGTACTTATACTTAAAAGAATAATGAAGATTAAATATAGTTTTTTAAAGAAATAACTGAGTATGCTCCTTCAAACTCTACCTAAGCAAGGAGTATTCAAACATACAGTAAAACCTAATATTTCATACGTAAAGGGAATTATTTCCACTTGTTGATTAAACATAAATATGTATGCTAAGTTGAACTGCACTCTTTCAAAACTAAGAATTATAAGAAAATAGCATATACCTTGTACCTATAGTTTATATAATGTAACTTTTCATGATCAGAGGGTTGCAGCAGCTCAGTTCAGTTATTATAAATCTGAACTATTACATCGCAGAAAATACCAATGATGACGATAGTAATTATTATTTGTTGAACCATCTACTATCTGCCAATTAATGTATCAGGCACTCTACATATATATGTTACCTAACTTGGCTCTCACCATAAGCTTTCTAGGCAGAATAATTGTCCCATTTAACACAGAAGGGAACTGAGGTTCTGAGAAGTGTATGACTTGCCCAGGTTCCCACATAAAGTCAATGACAGACTTAAGATTAAATATAACTCTGCCTGACACCAAACACCTTTAAAACAACATGTTAATAGAGAGAACGGACTGATGGAATGGAGAACAACTACGATCCTGATGTGTGAGTGCTGATCAGATTCATCATGGTACCCTGGTTATGCCATCCTGTAGTCCACACCACAAAGCCAGTCAATGGATGTTCTTAAAGCTTTAGTAACAGTGACACCCAGCTCAACGCATTCTATCATAACGTCTTTACCTTCATAGTAGTGGGCAAACAAATATATCCATCACAAGCTCCTATACTGTTAGCTCATTTCCTCAAGAATGTGGGACCAAGACAGTACTCAAACAGGTCAAAAATCTAGAAAATTAATTTTTAAAAGGTGGAAAAAATAAAACTATTTTTATGCCAGATTATAAATCATTGAACTGAAAAGATAAGTGTCTGGCAAGACACTATCTCCTGAAAATTTTCACAGATGGTAGTAGTCACCCTGGATGTCAAATAATCACAAGTACCTAAATTTTAGAAAACAAACTGAATTCGCTCCCCTAAGAGGTCTGCATACACACACAGAGGAACCGAACAACTTCATCTCAACTACCAAAAAGGATAAATTGGATTATTTGTGTTGAATATTTACTGATACAATTACTGAGTTGGATGGAATTTAAAAATTATCTTTAGTCCCTGTGGAGTCCACCAAGGAAGAAAGAACACTTGAGTAGAATATTAAGAAGTACTTATTCCCAGACCACACAGTGGACAAATATCTATAATTGGTTTGAAAATAAAATGCAATCTGAACTCTGATTCTATTATCAACATTTTACATAATTTATAATTTGATATCCTTTCCTTCATAGAAGAACTACTTAAGAAAATGTTTAGCACTGTATAAAACTGCATCAATATAATGAAGCAATAAAAACATAGACCTCTGTTTAGAATTTTAAAATTAACTAGTGATTTTTCATCTGTTGTAAAAGAGTCTGCAATTGCCCAAGGATCATTTTTCTAAAAATAGCTACAATTAGCAAATTAATAAGACATGAAAGAAAGTAATGACCATTTAGGTCATATTAAAGTTACCACATAAAAATTCCATTTAAGAACAGAGAGTTCAATGCATCTGCAATCATATTGTTCAATTATCTAATTTTTCTTTTAAAGAAAAGGCCAATATATATTTTATTCCTTAAATTACTTTAAAATAAAGACAACCATTTGCTGTTATATGGAGTCTATACGAGATGAATACTAGGAAAACATTTAATAACTTCATCTAAGGCCAGCACATAAAGGGTTAAAAAGCATGTGGTTAGATTATACAATATGCGTGAAGCACAAGATAGATCATGACACATTCTGGGCACTCAAACAATTTAAGTTGCAAACACCAAGGAACAGAAAGGAAATCACAGAATAAGGTATACAAGATGCAAGGTAGATAGGATGAGGAAGGAGGCAACATGAGAATAAAAGTGATGGTGGGGAGATTTCTTTCTCAGCTGTTCTGAGGCTTTCTCTCCCACTGTATATAACTACATACAATTGTAAAGAAATATACAACTGGGGAAATATATTACGCGAATGTTTCCAGGCAATGGCCAATCAGGCAACACGGATCCATGATTTTTTTAAAAAAGGGAAACAATGATAAGATTCTTACAATTTTCTGGTTTTCTGCCTGGAGGCAACTTCTGGATTCTGGAATAAAGAAGAACAAAACCAGAGCCTGGTTGTTTATATTAACTGAGGAGATATGGATTGAGATGGCGGGAAATGAAGACGGCTGAAATTTGTGAACCAAAGAACCAGAAAGGACCTCAGAGAAAGAGCTCCAGAAATCTGGAGCTAGATGATGAGACCTAGAAATGGTATATTTATAAGTAATTATAAAAGACATTTCTTGTCTCATTAAAATTTTTTACTTAAAAATTGATTATTTAAAACAATGCATTGTGGAGTTTATTATATATACATTATAAAACGTTTCTGGCAAACACCATACTTAATATTAAACAAGCAAACAAACAAACAAATGCCTTCTTCCCTGTGATCAGAAACAAGACCAGATGATTCATAATTCCTAATCAATACTGTCTTTGTTTTTAGAAAACAGGATCAGGTAAGCAGACAAGCTTCAGGAATCTCACAAAAAAGCAACTAGAACTACGTGAATTAAGACAAATTACAGAATTGAAAGCCCGTATTGCTAAAATCAATTGTATTTGTATATACTGACACAAACAATGATGAAATATAATTTTCAAACACCATTTACAATAGCATCCAGGGCTTCCCTGGTGGCGCAGTGGTTGAGAGTCTGCCTGCCAATGCAGGGGACATGGGTTCGTGCCCCGGTCCGGGAAGATCCCACATGCTGCGGAGCCGCTCGGCCCATGAGTCATGGCCGCTGAGCCTATGCGTCCGGAGCCTGTGCTCCGCAACGGGAGAGGCCACAGCAGTGAGAGGCCCGCGTACAGCAAAAAAA
>RJWK010021388.1:0-30714 GCA_004363435.1 Platanista minor
GATCTTCCCGGACCGGGGCACGAACCCGTGTCCCCTGCATCGGCAGGCGGACTCTCAACCACTGCGCCAACAGGGAAGCCCCCCATTTCTTCTTTTGTGCCTTTACCTCCACAGTGTAGATCCTGGCTCCTCCGGGCACAGACAGCTCCCAGCAGGGCCCCCAGAAGCAGGGCCAGCAAACCCCAGCCCTTCATCTTTAGCGCAATGGGGTTGCTCCACCTGGGTTTGGATCGGAATAAAGCATAGGTGTGAGGAGCCAGCTCCATTCTCCCCTGTACCTCGCCCCACCCCCCCACCCCAACCCCGCCCAGTCCTTCATCCCAAGGCCTACAAACGCCTCAGTGTGATCTGGCTCTACTTTCCAGGAAATGGCCCGGACACAAAGGGGCTCCTCTGTTCCGGCGCTCGAGGCTCCGGAGGCTTCGGGGCGGTGGGTGAGAGCGCTGAGCTCGGAACGTGGGGCTTAGCCCCAGACACTACGTCGACAGGTGAGGCCTTAGATGTTGGTACTTAAGCGTCCGCTGCCTAGGATTCACAGGGCTGTGTGGCAGCCATGGGTTGGTGGCTAGGATTAAGCAAGGACGACAGGCACAGAGGAGCTGCTGGCAAGCAGAGTAGCTGATTCTGGCCAGGAGATAGCGAGGTGGCTGGCTGACGAGAAAAGCACTCAATAACTAGGGCCTCATTGGACCCAGCACCGAAGACTGCTGCATCCCCACCTCCAGCCTATAAGCTATTCCCCGTGCGGGCCAGCCCCCTTTCTAAAGACCCCACCACTGCCTTCGATCCAGTGCAACCCCGACCCTCAATGCCACTCGCATCTGTCCCACCTCTGCTCCCAGGGCCGCCGCCGTGGCCCAGGCGCTGGAAGACAGCCGGACTCTCACTTTAGCTCCCGACCCTAGCACCTGGCTGCGGGGAAGCGGGGCTGTCCAGGTTTCTCCAGAGCGCTCCTGGGCTTTCCAGATACGGGGTGCCCCGGCGACTGCCTGAGCCAGCTCCTCGAGTCCTAAGTGGACGCCTAAGCAGGTCTCAGATGCGCTTCGGTACGAGTCCCACACTAGAGACCGACCCCAAACCCGCCCCTCCAAACTCTCGCGCGAACAGGCAGCGTAGGAGCGGCTCCCAGGCGGCAAGGACCCCGGTGGATCGCAGGACCCAGACTTGCGTGGCGAGCAACTCCACGTGACCACCGGGGGCGGCGCGGTCAGCCGAAGAATAGGAGTGGCTTGAAGCAGTCAGAGCCTGACGTGGTGCAAGGAGGCGGTCAGGCTCGCGCGTGCCAATCTAGGTGGGCTCGGACCTTCAAAAAGAAATGTGTGCGGCTAGCCAGTGAGAAGGCCTGGTTTCAGTACCCAGAAAACTACATCTCCCAGGAAGAACTGCGGCACCACAAAGATTCTTTATTAGTAGCTACAGATTTTTAAGATGTCCTGGGACCTGTAGTTTGTCAGTTTCTCCAACTCCCCTTTTACACGTAACAGGGAAACCATACTGTACGTCTTAAAGGAACCCGACCTTTGGGTTCTAGGCAGCCACAGCAAAGACCTAACACTTCCCAGGAAAGGCATTCTCCAATATCCTAAATTTTGGACTCCACAGTTTTACCTTCATTTCTGGGTGGAAATTTGAAAGCCTTAGTTTTTTCCAGTTGAAACACAAAGGAGAGCTGAAGTGAGAGAACCCCACACGCACACATTTCTCATGAGATAGATGACAATATTTTTGTTTTTATTTTATAAAACATGCAATTTAAGACAAACATTTTTAAACAACAACAAGAAAACAAAACCTGGGACGGGAGAGTGGATGGAAGACAGATGCTTCTCAGCTGTCAACAGGAGTGAAGCCAGCAGCGAAGCTTTGTCTAGGACCCAAAGGCCCTTTCGGCAATAATAATGTTGGCAACAGTGGTTTGCTTGGGACCACCAGACTCTAAATGCTGGCCCCTCCAGGCAACCCTCAAGCAGTCAGACTTAAACTAGGTCTTGAGCTATTGTTGTATCCTGTCATTGTCTGGGACTTCAGTACTTAGCCAACTAGAAACTGAGAGTTTTGGTTCCAGGAGCTTCTTTGCCTGGGCATTAATTACCCAGGATATTTACTAAGAACATGAATTACTTTCCATCTGGGTCAATTCTATACTCTGTTTCTGGCCCACTATTTTGCAAAGGATGAAGAAGGTATCTGGCTCCTAGACCCTTGCAACAGTTCTGCTGCATTCCAGTTCTATTAATAGCACCATCTGTACACCCTGAGCAAGTCCAATTCTGGAAGTAGACAGGGTATAGCCAACTTGGGAAGCCATCTCCCACTTCTAGGGCCACAGAAAACTGAAGGGAGAGGGAATTGTTCGTTGGGAGAGGGTGAGGTCAGAGCGCCAGCACTGAAGAGAAGACAGCTGCATCTGTCAGAGACAAAACGAAGAGCATTGACTCTTAAGATGAGTGGAGAAAAAGCACCTGGGACACTTCTTATGAAGGAAAAATACAAGAGGAAAGAGGGCATGGACCTGCCCCAAACATTTTAGAACTGGGCAAGAAGAGGTTAGGACCAATAGAGAGTTTCAATAATAAAATCAATTTCACTGAATGTTTTGAGGAGTAAGTGCTTTGTAAACTGTTAAGTGCTTTATATTACAACCTGTTGGCGTGGTACTGTTGTCAACATCATCATCATTCTTATTACGGTGGGTATAATCTTCATGTATACAACCAAAACCCACCCAGTCCAGTTTCCCCTGTCCCATCCCAGGCCTTACTCTTGGGACTTGTCTGGCCCTCGGGCTCAGGCACCTTCCAGTCCATCTTTCGGCCTTTCTCATAAAGGCCCTTGAGCACTTTGTGGAAGGACTCAGGCTCAGTGCCATTTTTGCTTAGCTCCAGATACTTTCGGTAAAGCTGAAGGGCTGTGCGGGCATCCTCAATACTGTCATGGGTCTCCCCTTGAATCTTCAGGTCTGGGGGGAAGTAGAGGTGGAATAGTTTGGGGCCTAGCAAAGGGAGGTAAGGACGTATCCTCTACTCACACCCCCAACTCCCAATAAACAACAACAAAAAAAACCTGACTACCCTTAAGGGAAAGAGCCAAACGCCAACCCTAGTGCACAGAAGGGATACTGAAGCTAATTAAATCCATCAGTAACTCTCACCACTAACCCAAGGTCGTACCTACTCCCTTTGGCCTCTCACACATTTTCATGCTCTCACTGACCACAGCAAGGGCTACAAGGCAGAGCAACTCACCCAGAAAGTACCAAGCAAGGAATCGCAGGGAAATCATTCGTTTTCGGGGCATGTGAAATAGATAAACAGTGTCAAGGACTTGGTCCTTGGGCACCTGCCAGGGATAAAAGAGTGGGAGACTGAAGGTAGGGGATTCATAATTTCCCATTTTCCAAAAGCACAATGTATACCCTGGGGGGCCCACACACAAAGAAAGACTCTTAAAAGAGCCCTGCCCGAACCATGAGGTTGATGACCCGGAAGTCCTTCTGCAGACCGTGACCCACAAACTTGACTCCAATGTCTATGAGAAAACGAAGCTTTAAGTAGGTAGACTTTAGAGTTGTGAGGTGCTTAGAGGAAATCTTGGCATCAAGGTCTCCTGGCTTTATCCCTGAGTACTGAGTCAAGTAATCCACCACCTAGGGATAGAGCAAAGGTCAAGCGACCCAGGAAACGAGGTGCACAGTTCCCCCTGCCACTCTTCCCTGGGTTCTAGGGCACTCTATATAAGCACAGGGTTTCTCTCACTTGCATCTCCACATCCTATTACCTGCTCCTGGGTAGAGATGTAGTCATCAATGAAGGGGATACCCTCATTGGGCCCCTGGCCCCTAACGCAGGTAATCCTCGCTACTGACATCTGGCTTGGCTTGATGGTAGACTTGGTGCCATCGCTGCGCAGCTCTGCTTCTTCCTATATGAGAAGAGTTCATAAGGAAATCAGAGAAATGCTTATCACTCCTAATATCCCCAGAGTTCTGTTCTAACACCCCACCCTTTCTGGTCTTGGTTACCTCATTAAGGGTGACAAACTCAGCGTCCAGGCCCACCAAGTCCCCAACCTGTGGCATCTCATTCAGCATCAGGGGAATAAAGGTCGTATGTGTTTTCCGCTGCTTCCGTGCTAATGAGGCTTCAGCCAGCAGAACACTTGCCTCGATAGGGTTCTTAACTGGAAGGGAGAATCCAGAAGACAGATGGCTGGGGAGAGGGAAGTGACCAGGGGAGGGAAGCCAGAGCGGCTACCAGAGACCAGGTGTACACTGTTATCCCAATAATCAAAGCATGTGAGTAAAAAGATCATGTCTGATGGACAGAGCAGGTAGATGAAACAGGTCAAATCAGAAAATTATCAGGAAATATGCTAAAAAAAACCAAAAAAGTTAACAGAGAGGAAGGAGTAAGATTCTCACTTTAGACTTTACCTTAGTAAATCCAGAAAAATAAAGTTACAGAGAAACTATGGTTTAAAGGCAACAAAAAGGGACTTAATAAGGAGTTCATCACCAAAAAAAAGAGATATTCACTTGGGGATAAGAATGGTTAGGCTCAAAATCATAACCTTAGCCATTTTGATCAGACTTCCCCCCAATCACCTCTTCCCTCGACACCCTCAGTATCTCCAGATTCTAAATTTAAGAATAAGCAGGAATTGCTCTACTGTCCCTGGAAATATTAACACTGGTCGCCAATCCTAATCTTAACAAGTTATTTCCCAGATCTCTTCCTGAAGACCAATCTAAATTGCCCACACCCTTGGGTCTACACTGTACCACTTACTGTTCAGGTTGTATTTGGAATTAAGATTCCTTTTGATGTAATAAAGGATAGCAGGCACTTTCCAATTCATGTCAAACTGCACAGCTTCATGCTATAAAAGAAAAAGCACTTAATGGCCTACATATATGCCCCTTTTCCCTTCGAGAGAAGACAAGAGCTATTTTTAGCTCAGGTGCTATTTTTAAGCTCTGCTTTTTATTATTGAGGCCCCATCCCTCCCTCTGAATCTGCCTGGCACTCTCTCAGGCACTGAGGATGAGGATGCTAAGAAAAAGGGAGATGAAAGGGGGAACGGAATGTATTACAACTAACCTTATCAATAGGTTCAATGAGAAAGTCGTTGAAAAGATACCACTGCTGGTGGGTAACACCCTATGGAGATACAGAGACACAGAGAAGCCAAAAGTGATGGCTGGAGCATTCTGGCTCAGACTTAAGATAAGGACAGACCTGGGACTCCACTGTGGCCACCACCAGGAGTGTCCCTGACCTGTATTACCTCACTCACCTCCTTGCGCTGGTGGTAGGTCTCTCCAACTTTGATGTGAGCCGCCAGGCTGCCCCCTGTGCGTGAGTCCAGGATGTGTACCACAGTAGCCATCAGGTCATACACATAGACACCATGCTCTTCCTCTGCCCTGGCTGGGCCCCACTGTGAGGGGGGTACCCAGGCTGCTAAGCTAAGTTTAAGGATGAGGAAGGAAGGGGAATGGGGATAAAGGACAGGGAGTCTAGGGTATAGGGATGGGGGACGAGGGTGGGTTCTTTCCATCCTAACCCATCTATGACTCCCAACACTGAACTAAGTCACTCTGGAAAAGCCCACAACTGGTGAATACTAAGCCTTATTCCCTTTTTTCCCCTATGCTAAATTCCACCCTCCCCTTGCCTTGCTTCTGCCCCGACCTTCTTTTTTTTTTTTCTTTTTTGGGCCACGCCACGCGGCTTATGGGATTCTAGTTCCCGACCAGGGATCGAACTCGGGGCCCCAGCACTGAGAGCACCGAGTCCTAACCACTGGACTGCCAGGGAATTCCCGGACCTTCTCTCCCTTATTCCCCCTCCTCTTCCCAGTTTTTCAACAACCTGCATCTCATCCCCATCAGTCCAATTGCAAACATCCAGCCCTTTGTTCTTGGTCATCTTCATTCGAATGGAGAAAGGAAGCCAGACATTCTTCAACTCCTCAATGGAGGGACACATCAGCATGCCCTCTGGACTCCCTAGTTCCTTCCTATCAGGACAGGAGAATTGGAAATTTGTTCTGAGGAGAGCTGACCAGTGACAAGAGGAGCCCCTGAGTAGTTCAATCCTTTGACCACTCTACAGACAACACCTACCAATCAGCCAAAGCAAACTCCTTATTCTTGGAGATTTCCCCACCATGCTTCTTTATTGCTATCTTGAAGGCAACCTGAACACAAAGGAGAAAATATCCAATTCCTCAGGAACATTAATCATATATGGAAGTTAAAAGAGGGAAGAACTAAAAAGTACTCCTAAAGTCCTGTTTCCAGACTCAGTCCTTACCTCAGCCTGCATTCTCCAGAAATCAGCTTCTTTCAAGCTGTTCACCTCACAATTGATGACAAGAATATCTGGGAGATGGCAGATGTGGCGGGTCTGAATCTGAGAGGATAAAACAAACAAGGAATGGCAGGCGGCCTACAAGGGAGAGAAACCTGGACATGAACAGTTAAGCCTGGATCTGCATCCTCCAGTTGGGGTTCTTCCCACTCCCTATAGATCGCTGGATGGTGGTGCTGACCCAGCCAGTCCCAGATGAGACCATGGCCGAGTCCCCAACATGGCAGGACTCTAGTCCAGTGCAACAGCCCACTCACCGTGGGCTGGTACTTTTCACAGTTGTCACACCAGGCCTGTGTATTCTGCTCCAGGCAGATGCTTCGCTTCAGCACCTGAGCAAAGTCACAGTTCTTCCCGGTTTTATCTGAGGGGAAATTGAATGCTTCACTCCAGGTCCTCCCTGTACCCACTGTTAGTCCCCCAACACCCTCTCCTTGATGTTACAGGACATCTGGGGGAGCCTCCCCAACCCAGCTGTAGGGTATACCACTGTTGCTACCCTCAGGGTAGGAGAGCGTGAAGAGCAGGGTGGATGAGGCTCGCACGGTCTCACTGCCACAGCGGCAGAGGCTGCAGTTTTCCATCTCACAGCTGAACAGCTGCCCAATGACAGAGTCTCCCGATGAGCAAAAGCTGCTAAGAGTGGGGAGGGCAATATATGCACACTGAGGGAGTTAGGAGACCCTTTAAGTCACAGTGGGGCTTATCATGGGGGCTTTAACTATTCCTGTCCCAATTCCATACCTGCCTCCAGCACCTCGATAAGCCTGGGGTACTTCCAGCTCCTGCAAATCTTGATGCAGTTGAGTGAGAATGAAGCGATTCCACCTCTGAATGAGCCTGGCCAGATTGCCCTTGCCTGAAGCCTCATCCGAGTCAGCCAAAATCAGACCAAGGGCCGAGGCCTCAGGAATGGTGCGGAACGCCCGAAGAAAATTACTGCCCTGGAATCCAGGAAGTGTGTTGGTGGAAAAGGGTTATTTTCTCTTTTGTGGCCATCTGCAGAGTGATGACCCTGCCTACTGTCCACCTCCCTTCCCCTTTTATTGTCCCAGGTCTCCAGGCACTGACCTGACAAGGGTCACCGCGGGAGAGATCCAACATGTGGAAGAGGAAGCCCAGCTCACATGCTAGGCAGAACTCCTTCTGGCAAAGGTGGTTCTGGATTAGACAGCGAACAGGCTCCAGGAAATAGAGCACCTGGAGGGAAGAACAGGAGATATGATGCAGACAACTGGTACAGGAAGGAAGAGAGATCGGAAAGTTAAGAGATGGTGGAGAATACAGAGCTGGAGTCCACTGAAGCAGCAGAGCTCACAGAGGAGACTTGAAGGCTGAGGGGCAAGAAAAAATGGTAGAGGAGGTCAAAGTGGACTTGGCTGGGGAGACCTGGAAAAAGACGAGGGGTTGGGGGCCCACAGAGAAAAAGAAAAGCAGTAGCCATGTTCAAATCGCAGGAACACCAAACACCCAGCCTTACCTGGATCATGCAGTTACAGTAGGCATTGGGGATGTGGGGCTCTAATCCAGCGAACAGCGTCTTATTGTAGTGTTTGAAGTCAAAGTCCTCCAGCCCTAGCTTGGAGTATTTGATGGTCACCTGAAGCAGAAACAGTCTGAGCAAGCGGAAGACACCCTCAGAGTCCCCTAAATCTTTGCAGTAGCCATAACCTTCCCCCAAACCTCCCTCCTGAGTCCAGAGTGATAGGTGAAGGCTTCTTGAATGAGCCCTTCAATTCTTTCTCATATGACCCCCTTCCCCGGGAACCTTTCCCCACATCCCAGAAGGCCCCTTCCTTGGTATCCCCCAGCACCTTGCGGTATTTCTTAGAGACCATGTGGCGATGTGGCTCCTCTTCCCGCCCTACTGGTGACTCAGTGACCTGGCTGAAGCTGTCAAATTCACTGTCAGACTCCTTGAGTCGGTAAGGAATCTAGGGTTTTTAAAAATAGGTAGCCTCGTTGGATGTGCATAATCATCTTTGGTTTCCCCCTACCTTTATTCCAACACTGAAGCTATCATCACCAAGTCCTGAACCTTCTAATTTCATGGGGTTTTCAGCATCCACTGCTTCCTTTTCATTCCCACTGCCATCACCCACCTCATCACAGCTGGACAATGCCAATGCCTTCCACACTGGGCTCCCCCACGTACACTCTGTCCAGCATGCCGCCACCAGACTACCCCACCCAGAATGGCCCTTTCGGTGCAGCACTTCTGCTATACACTGGTATGCAAGGCTTTACAACCGGCCCCTTTCCAAACTTCATCTCTCACTGTTTCCCAACACTAACAGCCGCTCCAACGTAGTCCCTGTCAGGCCTTCTGAGACTTCAGTAACACCGTTCTCTCATCTTTTTTTTTTTTTTTTTTTTTTTTGCGGTACGTGGGCCTCTCATTGCTGTGGCCTCTCCCGCCGCGGAGCACAGGCTCCGGACGCGCAGGCTCAGCGGCCATGGCCCACGGGCCCAGCCGCTCCACGGCATGTGGGATCCTCCCGGACTGGGGCACGAACCGGTGTCCGCCGCGTCGGCAGGCGGACTCTCAACCACTGCGCCACCAGGGAAGCCCTGTTCTCTCATCTTGAAAGCCTCCCTTGTTACCACCTACTTGCCCGTCTTTCACCTTTCCAGCTCAACATCCACCTCCTTTAATATTGCCCTCCCTGACCACTCTAGCCCAGAGTACCGTTTTCCCTCTAAACAGCTCTCGCACTGAATGCTTCTAACATTCCTTTAGCACTTAACGATAGAAAATAATTTCTGCTATGCACAGCTCTTACCTTCACCAACTGAACACTAAACTTCTTAAGAGCAAGGACCCTATCTTTTATGTCTCTGAACCCTAACACCTAGTATAGTACCTTCAATTCAGTAGGCTTCAAAAAACCTTTACTGACTGACTAAAAGCAAATACTAATGAGAAGGGACTTCCCTGGTGGCACAGTGGTTAAGAATCCGCCTGCCAATGCAGGGGACACGGGTTCGAGCCCTGGTCCGGAAAGATCACACATGCCGCGGAGCAACTAAGCCCGTGCGCCACAGCTATTGAGCCTGCGTTCTAGAGCCCGCGAGGCACAACTACTGAGCCCACATGCCACAACTACTGAAGCCTGAGCTCCACAACAAGAAGCCACCGCAATGAGACGCCCGCGCACCGCAACGAAGAGTAGCCCCTGCTCGCTGCAACTAGAGAAAGCCTGCGCGCAGCAACGAAGACCCAACGCAGCCAAAAATAAATAAATAAATAAATTTTATTTAAAAAAAACTAATGAGAACTACTAAAGGAAAAAGACAGGAGAAACACCAACGGCCTGGGGTGGGGGATGACCCTCTCCTCTCTGAACATACCTGATTGCGTAGCCTGGTGCGGGGGTTGGGTGCATAGCCAATGAAGCCCACCTTCTTCATGGTGCGCAGAATCTCTGCATCCACAGGGGGTGCTCGCCTATAATGGAGCATAGTTCTAGGGCTTGAAGGTTGTAGTGTCTGCCCAGTCAGCCCCAATCCCCAAGGGACCAGAAAAAAAAAGAAAATACTGAGAGTAGACAAAAATCAGGAAAGAAGTAGAATAATAACAGGGCTTGCAGAGAATTCTGGTATCTTGGCCCTTTCCCCCTCCCTCCTTTTGGCCCAGATGTGAGATACAACCTGGGAGCTGGAGCAGAGTTGGCAGCAGGCCAATCAGAAAGAAGCGTGTCAGTGGTGAGCGGGACAGGGATGAGGGAAAGAGGCAGCAGGTCCTGGCTCCAGTCCAGAGGAGGCAGTGAGTCCACGAGACAGGGCAAAGCAAACTCGGTCTCACGGGAGTAGGGGTTGAAGGAAGGCTCAGGGGAATCAGTCCAGAGATGCACACAGCCCTCAGAATCCCCAAAGGCGAGGGCCTGCTTGCTGGCTGACACGTCAAATGTCATTAGCAGAGGCCCCACAGGATTCACGTGAAAGATGTCTGCTGGGTTGGCCAGGCCTGTGGGCTCACAAAATTGGCACTGCCCTAGGAGGGAGAAGGAAGCCCACTGAGCCCCAGAAGATGAAAGGGAGCCATCCTTTTATGCCCTTCCTACCCTCTCCCCCTGGTATCAAGCAAAGATGGGCCCCAAATCCATTCCTAGAGATAAGAGAAAATACCATCTGATGCCTTCCCATAAACCACAGGGAGGTTTGCTACCCAGCAAAGGACAGTTCTAAAGTTGTTTTGCCTGCTCTACCTATATTTTCTGCTTATGTGTTCTTCACACTCAGGGAGAAAATAAAAGCTCTAATCTCTTACCAAACCTAAGTGAGGCCCTGAGATCCCTCAGAAAGGTTACTTTTTCCCCAACAAAGAAATTCCAGGGAGCACACTGCTTTTCGTGCCTGGTTCCCCTTAACTCATCGACTCCTCCGACCATCCTACATCCCCTTCATACCTGACTGGGAGATGATAGCAAGACGAGAAGTGTATGTAGGGATGAAGCGTAAGAAGGCAGGATCCACATGAACTTGAAGTGGCGTGATGGCACGCATCATGCGTAGATCATACACCTTGAGAAAACGGTCACAGGCCAGGCCGGTGAGGCGGCTGGAGAAACCACAAGTGGCTAGCAGGTTGCCGTGCACATCAAAATCTGACAGACTCCCTGAGAAGGCATCAAACTCATGCTCCACCTTAAAAGTACGGAGGTCTCGCAGGGAAACCTGAAGAAGAGAGAACTTGGTTATCTGCCAACGCTGCTATCAGGAAGAGGACCTGCCACCTACCCTACCCAAAGAACTACGGCTCTAGGCTACAGACAATTAAAGCATAAAAAAAAGCAAAAAGAGACACCAAGAGCCGGATGGGACCCCAAAGAGAGCTCTTGTTTACCCCTTTGCCTCTGAGATACCCATTTACAACAGAAAACATCAGGTTGAAAGATAATCTCATAGTATAACATGGCTAAGTAGGAACTCAATCCATTCCTCCCACCCTCCAACTACAGCCCCAGAAATGAGGAAAAGGCAGAGCCCAATCACATATCTGGTGAAACAGGGCCCCATGGTGGGAGGAAAAATGGAATGTAGTCAGTCACCCTGCCAGATGTGTGGCCACAGAAGAAGAAGCGATTCGTCTGTCTCATGATGGTGACTCCAGGTGTCTCAACTGCATACTGTGGAGGGAAGCAGGAGAAACCAGTGAGAATGATTCTTCCCACAGACCAAAGGAACAGAAAGGTCGCACACATCACAGGCATTTCCAGCTTATACTCCCCCCAAGAACCTCAGGCCCTGCTTGTACCTTCTGAGTCTCCTGGACAGTGTTAAGGTCAATCTCTAATATGTGGTTCTGCAGCCCACCAACGAGCAGAGTGCTGCTGTCAGTCAGCAGCAGACTGTGCATATCTTCACTCTCATCCAGCCTGTGAAAGAGGAAAAGCTAAGGGGCCAGGGTCTCAAAAGTTTCCAATTCTCTATGGACTTCCCACCCTGTGAGGGACCCTCTTTCCCAGTCCAGAGGTGAGAAACTACTTACAGGTAATCAAATATAATGAGGCCTCCACGGGCCATATACTTCAGGTTGTTCTTGGTAAGAAAAAGGATGCCATTCTCCAGGCTTTGGATCTGCCGAATGTCATCACTGCCATTGACCTGAAATGATGAGTAGCGCTCCAAAGCTGGGCCGAAAAATGACGTGGCATGGCCCTGTAGTGGACAAAAAGATGAGAGACATCCTGAGTGGAGGGGCAAGGCCATCCCAGATACAAATCAGAGATTGGACATTGCTCAGTTTTTCTCCATTCTTGCTTGGCCTCTCTGGCTAGCAGTGACTAAGGCATAAGGCTGAGCACCAATCTTAGTGATAAAAACACTGATAATACTATCTTATGTTTGTTTAATGCTTTACAAAGTAGTTCTATAAACTCTACCTCATTTTATCCTCACAATGTCCTGGCTGAATAGGTAATGGCTCAGTTGGTTAGAACAGTGCTCAGAAGGTCAGGGACATGGGTCCAATCCTCCAATGGCCAGCTGGCTTTTTTTTTTTTTAAATAAATTTATTTATTTATTTAATTTTTGCCTGCTTTGGGTCTTCGTTGATGTGCGCGGGCTTTCTCTAGTTGCGGTGAACGGGGGCTACTCTTCTTTGTGGAGCGTGGGCTTCTCACTGTGGTGGCTTCTCTTGTTGCAGAGCATGGGCTCTAGGCTCACGGGCTTCAGTAGTTGCAGCACGCAGGCTCAGTAGTTGTGGCACGCGGGCTTAGTTGCTCCGCGGCACGTGGGATCTTCCCGGACCAGGGCTCGAACCCGTGTCCCGTGCAATGGCAGGCGGATTCTTAACCACTGCGCCACCAGGGAAGTCCCCACAGTTAAGTCAGTCTCTACCAGCCAACTGGGAAATGCGTACTGTGGGTCACAGGCTGGAATATAGAGAATGTGAAACTCATGCCATCCTTGGCTCCTATGACATCATCCACTCCTGGTTTCTCTCCTGACTCTTAGCTCACTATCTTCTCCTTATGTGCAACCCTTATGACCACTCTTGAAACATGGCTATTCCCAGCCCACTATCTTCTCACTCTACTTTTCTTCCTAGATAATCTTACCCACTCTTAAGGTTTTAACCATTCATCTTAAAGTTGATGAATCCTACTTTTCTCCTCTAGCCCAGACCACTGCCTCAAGCTTCAGACTTATACATCCAAATACCTACTATATGTCTCTCTTTAGAACCTCAAACTTGTTACATCTTAAATCAAATTAACCATCTTGGGCTTCCCTGGGGGCACAGTGGTTAAGAATCCACCTGCCAATGCGGGGGACATCGGTTCGAGCCCTGGTCCGGGAAGATCCCACACGCTGCGGCGCAACTAAGCCTGTGCAACACAACTACTGAGCCTGCGCTCTAGAGCCCACGAGTGTTGCAACTACTGAATCCTGCGAGCCTAGAGCCCGTGCTCCACAACAAGAGAAGCCACAGCAGTGAGAAGCCCGCACACCACAACGAAGAGTAGCCCCCGCTGGCCACAACTAGAGAAAGCAGCAACGGAGACCCAACGCAGACAAAAATAAATTAAGTAAAAAAAAAAATTCACCATCATCACCCCATTTCAATTTCTCTTAACTGTATTCCCTATGGTACCATGATCTACCCAGTGGAGTAAGTCACTGGTAATTGACTTAAATCTTATTTTACTTCCTAAATGTTTCTCAAATCTGTTCTCATGTATAAATCTCTACAGTGCTTCATTCAGGCCTTCAAGGTATTTTATGTGAACTACTACAACATACTGCACACTGACCTGAGTCCTGCCCCATTCCCCTTAAATCAAACTCTATACTGCTACCTCAGCATTCCACCTAAGATGCAAACTGGACCTTGTCTTTCTGGATAAAAACCTTCAGTGGACTGAAGACTCAGTCCAACTCTTTTAACATAGCATATGAGGTTTTTTAGAATGTTCTCCCCCCAATATCTGCATGGCTCCCTCCCTCCCTTCTAGGGAGATTAGAATGGACATCCTGGCCTGCATCCAGGTCTCTACTCAAATGTGACTTTATCAGAGAGCCCTTCCCTTGACCAACTACGTAAAATAGCAACACCTCCCACCCTTCGATACCTCAACTCCCTTATTCCACTGTATTTTTCTTAAGGATTCTAAGCAACACCTGATATGTCATAAATATATTTGTGTTGCCTTTTAAAATGCTTATTTCCAAACTTAGACCCCAGAGCAAGGTCTGGCACCTTAAAGGTGCTCAAAAAACCCTGGCTGAAGAAATGTCTAACTCTTCAGCTTCATCATCTAGTCCAGTAAACCCTACTTGCTTATAGTTCCTGCACTCTGCAATCATCATGCTATATAATATCTTGGGAATCATTGTTTACCCCATTGCTTTTGCCAAGATAGCATTTCCCCCTCTTCTTCACCTGACTCCTACTCATCTCTCAAGACTCAGCGCAGGTGTCACTTCCTTCTGGAGATCCTCTAATCCTCTTCTATGCTCACCAACACTCAGTACGTATTTTCACACTGGTATTTATTAGTTTATATCCTAAATTCATAATTATTAAGTGAAACATTTTAGTTTCTTTTAAAGTGCCATAAAATTATCTGTTCGTATGTTTTTTTGTTTTCCTCGTTGTCCTGTGAACTCCTTGAGGGCAAGGATTATGTGTTATTCAGCTTTATTCCATGGGCCTAGCCTGTCAGTAGACACTGCCTACTGAAATGAGTGTATTACCAAAAAAATTCACTCATTCCAATGGAAAAACAATTCCTGCCCTATGGAAGGTAAATTAGTAAACCAAGGATACCATGTTATTTCTTACAAAATCTTCGGGCTCCCTAGCATATTGGCAATATGCATACATTTTAAGAAATTAACAATGATAACTGCTCCCAGAGAGATTAAAATCAGCCAAAGACAAAATGATTCCATGTTAACACATGCAGAAACATGCACTAAACATTCTATAATTAGGAAATTCCCTGGTGGTCCAGTGGTTAGGACTTGGCGCTTTCACTGCCAGGGCCTGGGTTTGATCCCTGGTTGGGGGTACTAAGATCCCACAAGCACGCGGCATGGCCAGAAAAGAAACAAAAATATTCTATAATTATAAAAATGGAAAACAGAGGAGGAGCATTAGAGACTATATTTTGATGGCTATAGGCTAACTGATGTGTACAGTTATTAAGATTAATCAAAGCACGGAATGGGCAAATTGTGGTAGAATTGGGATGCCTTCTGAAAAAGAACACCTATGTAACCCATCTCTGGATGCTATGACTCCCTCTTTCTCCCTCCACTCCCCTCCTCTTGGCTTGACTTGGAGACCCAGTTAACTTTCATCACCTCAACTCAGTTCTGGCTCCCTGCAAAGCATCTGTTCTTGGGTTAAAACCAGATAAAAGACCTGCAACATCTCCGTCCAGCCAATACAAAGTACAGTTCTTACCCCATGGCTTCCCACCCACAGCATCTCCTCGTGCAAGTCAAAGTGGGAGACGGAGACAGGCACACCCACTTCAGCCACCACACTGTGCAACTCAGAGTAGACACCTTCCATTATGTGCACTGACTCCTGGACGGGAAGAGCTTCTAAGGCCACTCCCTCCGGGTCCAGCTCCACATTCTGTAGCAGACTTGGGTTCAGGTGGGCATCCAGGACAGGATCCAGGGCAGAATGCATGGCTGGGGCATACTCTGCCAGTCCAGGGTCCAGAACCTCGAAGTTCATGATGATGATGATGATGATGATGATGATGATGGCAGCAGATTAGACCAGTGTCACACCCTCCCTTGCCACAGCCCCTCTGGATGCCTGACCCAGCCTTCAGCAGGATGACACCAGTGGACCTAGAATGGACATCCTGACCTACAAAGGGAAAGAGGTAGCTGAGTCAGGGGTAGGCCCAGGTACTTGTATTTAGTGTGTTCCAAGTTTTACCGGCAGGAAGGAGATGATGCAAGCGAAAGATGTCAGAATGCTAGGCATGGGATGAACAAGCAGGAAGGGAATGGACATTGAGATATGGGGTAGAGGTGGGAGAAGTGCTGTCCCTTCCTCTTCTCCTCTAGGCACTCTGTACTCCCCACCATCCCACTAACTTAATCCCTGACTTCCCTTTCACCTCCCTTCAGGCCTGCTCACTTGCCTGGTTCATCTCTGAACCATCAATGGTAAGAGCAGCTACTGCGGGGGTAGGGGTTAGGTAGAGGGTGCTAACGTGCTTGTTTCCCAGAATTAGGGGTGGTGGTAGGTGGTTGAGAGGGGAGAACAAGAAAAATCAATTTCCCAGAATCCTCTGCAATGTTACCCAGGATTCTCTAGAGAAAATAAGAATGGCCAGTTACCCACAATTGCGGCGGGGGTAGGGGTACGTGATGGAAATAGCTAGTTACCCAGAATTCTCTGGGGGAACCAGAAAAATCAATTACCCATAATTCTCCCCCGGCGTCGGGGAGGGATTAGGGCAGGGGTCAGATGTGTTCCCGGGATGCTTACGGGGATTGGGTCATTACCAAGATTTCTCCATGGCGGATATTTTGGAGCGCGTGGAATTAAAACGAGTAGGGGGGAGAACAAGCGCCGTCAGCTCCGCGGGAAATTCCAGTTTCCCCAATTCTCCCCCGCGCCTCTGGTTCAACCAAACTCCACGACGGAAAGGACGGCGCATTCCCAGTCGTCGCTTCCAATCAGGAAGGGCTAGGGCCTCACCTCAGCCAATCGGAAGGAGCCAGGTACAGCCGGCCCCGCGAGAAGACGTGTGACACGGGAGCTGGGCAAAAGCAAGAGCTACGGGGCGTGGGTAGGGACAAACGTTGTCAGACCTTGTCCCTGTTTGGTGTTGTTAGAAAGTAACCTCTTCTCTTTTAAGCCTTCTTTAAACAAAATTAGAGAGCCCCAGGCTTGGAGATCGAACTTTCATGCTCCCTATAGCTTTAGAAACTAGAATAAGGGGTGCCCAAGGCAAAGCATTGGGAATCGCTTGCTGGGTAGTCCCAGTGTGGCCCAGTCCACCCCCTCTTCCCGTGGTGCTCTTGTGAGCACTCCGCCACCTCCGACCCTGTTACCCCCGAAACTCGCTGGCATTTCCTATCATTTCCAGGCATGGGAGAGAAAAAAGGAAGCGGGAGGCAGCCTCCTAACACGGCCCAAGTAGCTGCATCTTCTACGATTCTAAAGACAACCGTCTGAAACTCCCATCTGTGATTGTTCCCTCCCCAGAGGCACCGGTAATATTTCCAGGGAACAGGACTCCTCGGCTATCAAATTCCCCTAGCTCGTGGAGCTGGACATTATTCCTCAGAGGGACAGGGCATAGCAAATTGAGACATTTGCCTTCCCCAAACTCTTACAGATTTAGCGTCAGCACTTAGGGATTCTTGGGGTCCAACTCTGAGCTTGAACTGCTTTGGAATAGATCCAGGTTGTTAGATGTCTGTGGGGTATTTTAGCTCAGTTTCTAAAGGCCACATAGAGGGCCTCTGGTGGAAGGAATTCCTCATAGAGGATACAGTTTTAAAGCATTTCTGTCCCTCAATAAAGACTGGTAAATAGGCCTTCATAAAAGAACCCAAGAATTTAGTTTTCCAGGACTCAGAGGGGTTCTAGACTTGTCAGAGGTCATTGACTGAGAGAAAAACACCTTAACTCAGAGGGTCTCTCAAACTGATCTGACTTCAGAGGTCCCTAGATTTAAAATCTTGTAAAAAGATGGGTGCTGAGAGACAGAGACAGTTCCTACCCTTGAGAAATTTCCATATTGAGGTCTCTAAGAAAGGCTTAACAGTGAGAATTAAAGGGCCTGAGATGCCAGAGATACCTGGGCTAAATGAGCTACTTTATTAAGATGCTTAGTGTTGCCTCAGTGTCCAATATAATGGAATGACTGAGAATGCAGGATCTGGAGTCTGCACTGTAATTCTGGCCACTTAATAGTGATCTTAGGCAAGTTACTTATCTCTGCACCTCAGTTCCCTCATCTGTAATATGGTGATAACGATAGTACCTATCTAATTGTGTTGTTGCGAGAATTAAATGGGTTAATATATGAAAAGTGCTTAAACTAAGTACTTGGCATAAAGTGAGAGTTGGATATAAGCCATCATTACTAACCACCTCGGGAAACTTCAACTGGATTTGGCGTCTGGGCATCCAACTGGAAAGGCCTGCTTGTCGGTGTAATTTGCATTAACGGTTGAGGTTCTGCTGACGTCAAGGTCTCCTTGCAGCTCCAGGTCATATCTAGTCCTGGAAGTAGTTCCTGTCACACAACAGTCCCACAATCGCCCCACCAACCTTGCTTCCTACCCAACTCCCGAAGCACCAGGAAGTGAAACAAAGCCCCGTGCCTCCAACTCCCCCTTGTCCCTCTCATCCCATCCCCCAGCGTTCCACTTCCTCCTCCTCCTCTTTACCTTCCATCTCCTATCCTAAAGGGCTCCCAGAATGGGAACCAGAGGCGGGAAAAGCATGGGAGACATTATACAAAAGTGAGGTGAGCTCCCCTACCGCCACCCCCACCCTCAATTTCCTTATTTCATTTGTATTCACCAGTGTAAGGAGAGGCAAAGCATTTCTCACTCAAACTGAGGTAACTTCTCTGATGCTGCAAATGTTTTATCCAAAGGGTGGATTTACCGCAGAGTCATATTTGAATCACAGGTTTCATTGGGCAGTTTTGAACAGTCCTATGGGAAGGGAGACCTCTGTCGAGGGTGTTTCTCAGAGAAAAAGGGTCAACCTCTTGGAAAGGCTTTGGGAGCCATCTGTGTGGTCATCCATGGCCTCATTCTGACGTCCAGATTGTCCTGGGACCCTCCACTGGGGTTGGGGCAGTCCCAGATTTGGACCACCTTCCACTCCCACGCCCAACTTCACAGTCTCAGCTGTTTCACCATCAGGGATGGTGATGAAATAAGTGTCAGCGGATTTTACCCATGGATGCAACAGGCTGAAGGACCAGCCAGGGTCATTGACACTGTGCACCTTCAACTACCCAGAACCCTGGACTTTCTAGCCACAGTGAAGGGCTGGGTGCTGGAATATCTCAGTTGGATTTCTAGCCCTTGCTTACACTGGTGTCCCCCACCCCCAAATCACCTGAATCCTACAAAGCCCAAGAAACTTGGGCCACTAAGGCTGAGGAATCAGATGGTTCTTAGCAACAGCTCTTTCCTTCCAACAGCCCTCCTAGCCTCCAGAGTGAGGCCTGAAGTGAGGGAGCAATAATACCTTATACCGAACTTATGTGGTTTCCCAGTTCACAAAGTGCCTTCATGTCCATTGTCTCCCAGTGAAAATAACACCGTTCCCAACAGAGACTAAGGAGCCCCCTTATTCTTAGATTGAGGGCATCAGGTGGGAACCAAACTTCATTCCAAACTAAGCTTGCCATCCTATTGGGCGATAAATGAATGCTTCTGTTTTGATTTTTACTCAGGCAGGAGGGGGTGAGGAAATTAGGTTTGAAGGGAGGGAAGATATAGTTTAGAGAGGCAAAAAGATGAGGGAAAGGTTAAGCAGGAAGGAACTTGAGACTAGATTCATTTAAATATTCGTTACTCCCACCCCACCCCCTTCTACAGCCTCTTTGAT
Source organism: Platanista minor (assembly GCA_004363435.1). Lineage (NCBI taxonomy): Eukaryota > Metazoa > Chordata > Mammalia > Artiodactyla > Platanistidae > Platanista > Platanista minor. The sequence continues at coordinate 19,438 of RJWK010021388.1, forward strand.
TCCTGAAGAGCATTACACGTAAGTCCCATCCCAGGCCTCCAGTCCCGGCAACCACACGACTCATTTCCCCTGGAACTGAGGCTACTTACCTGGGCTCCCCACGGAGAGATGATGCAGGGAGGGGAATCCCACCTGCTGTGAGTCACCTGCTAGTATAAAGGGCGGGTCTTACAATGCAGGGAGCTTAAAAAGAGACTCAGAGACAAGGGGAGAAAATCTACAGGAAGCAGCTCAGAAACTCGGTGGACAGAGGGAACCAAACCAGAGGCGCACAGAACAGAGAGAATCAGACTCAGAGCAAGGGGAAGTGGACAGAGATTCCACAGGGACTGCAAGGCACAGAGCCAGCCAGATCTGAGAAGCAGGCAACGAGATGCTGGGGAGCAGAGCTGTGCTGCTGCTGCTGCTGCCCTGGATTGCTCGGGGCCGGGCTGCGCCTAAGGGCAGCAGCCCTGCTTGGGCTCGGGGCCAGCAGCTCTCACAGCAGCTCTGCATGCTGGCCTGGAGTGCACATCAGCCAATGGGACATGTGGTGAGTGGCAGCCTCTGGGACCAAACAGGAGCCTATCCAAGCCCTCCAAGGCTGCAGTGGAAGACTCTGTGGCCTAGGGTGGAAACTGGAGGGTTGAAAGCCATCAGAGGGTAAGAGAGGACAGGGGAGTGGGGTACCAGGGAGAGTCACAGCCTGAGGATCCAGGTGGGGTTTGAAAGAACTTATTTCTTTACTCTTCCCACCCCCTCCTCCATTCCAGGATCTACCAAGAGAAGATGATGATGAGACTACAAATCACGTCCCCCATATCCAGTGTGGGGATGGCTGTGATCCACAAGGACTCAGGGACAACAGTCAGGTACTAAGATGAGGCTGGTCCGCAAGGAAGAGGGGACTGGGGACAGAGCTGGACACCATGGTGAATTAGTAAAAGTTGTATCTGTCCTTGTCCATTCAGCCTGCTATAACAAACCATAGACTAAGTAGTTTATAAACATTTTTTATTTTAAAAAATAAATTTATTTTAAAAATTTTTATTTATTTTTGGCTGCGTTGGGTCTTTGTGGCTGCGTGTGGGCTTTCTCTAGTTGCGGTGAGCAGGGGCTACTCTTCGTTGCAGGGCTCTATTGCGGTGGCTTCTCTTGCTGCGGAGTATGGGCTCTGGGCGTGTGGGCTTCAGTAGTCGTGGCACACGGGCTTAGCTGCTCTGCAGCATGTGGGATCTTCCTGGACCAGGGCTTGAACCTGTGTCCCCTGCATTGGCAAGCGGATTCTTTACCGCTTCTTGTGCCACCAAGGAAGACCACAACAGACATTCATTTCTCACAGTTCTGGAGGCTGGAAGTCCGAGATTCAGGTGCCAGCATGGTTGAGTGAGGGCCCTCTTCAGGTTATAGACTTCTTGTCTCCTTACATTGTGGAAGTGATTAGGGAGTTCTGTGGGTCTCTTTTATAAGAGCAATAATACCATTCTTGAGGGCTCCATCCTCATGACCTAATAACCTCCCAAGGGTCCCACTTCCTAATACCGTCACATGGGGATCAGGATATCAAAATATGAATTTTCTGGGGACGCAAACATTCATATCACAGCCGTTTCTAAGAATGGAAAATATCAGGTGGGTCTTTGGTGGGGTAATTAGAAGGTATCTGTCTTTTTTCTTTTCCTTTCCTCTTTTCTTTCCTTCCTTTTTCTCATTTTCTTCCTTTCTTTCCCTTCCTTCCTTCTTTTTCTTTCTTCCTCTCCCTCTCTCTTTTTGGTGTTTTTTTTTGGCTGCGCTGAGCGGCATGCGGGATCTTAGTTCCCCAGCCCAGGATCAAACCCATGCCCCCTACAGTGGAAGCACAGAGTCTTAACCACTGGACCACCAGGGAAGTCCCTGTATCTGTTTTCTTTCACTGCTTTCTTTTCTCCCCAGTCCTGCTTGCAAAGGATCCACCAAGGCCTGGTTTTTTACGAGAAGCTGCTGGGCTCAGATGTTTTCACAGGGGAGCCTTCTCTGTTCCCCGATGGCCCTGTGGGCCAGCTTCATGCCTCCCTACTGGGCCTCAGGGAACTCTTGCAGGTATGAACGAGGGGCCTGGAGAAGTGGGGCTTGCAGGTGTCAGAGACAGGGCCTGGCAGGGGAGTTAAGGATCTAGAGTCCTCTCTGATTGTGTCCTGTGTCCTTTCAGCCGGAGGGTCACCACTGGGAGATTGAGCAGACTCCAAGCCCCAGCCCCAGCCAGCCGTGGCAGCGCCTCCTTCTCCGCCTCAAGATCCTTCGCAGCCTCCAGGCCTTTGTGGCTGTAGCTGCCAGGGTCTTTGCCCATGGAGCAGCAACTCTGAGCCCCTAAGCCAGCAGCTTAAGGATGGCACCCAGACCTCCACGGCTCAGCAATGCTAAGATGAATTTATCAGCCTAGACACCTGTGAGCCAACAAATTAATCAGTCCATTAATTTTAACAGGACTTGCTCTGTTGAAAAATTACCAATACTGACTGACTTATGATGCTGACCTAGAACAGGTTGAATATTTATTACATGGGAAGGGAAAATTTGGGATTATTTATCGTCATGGCAGCAGTTTGGGGAGTCGGATTATTTATTATATTTATACTGAGTTATGCACTTTTTTCAATAAAGACTTATTTATGTGGATATCTAAGTCTAATTTCTAGGCTTGTTAGTAAAAAGAAACAGAACAGAAAAACAGGGCCAAAGGACTACAAAATGCATCCTTCTACTCTGCAGGGCTATGGTGGAGAGGGATCTTTCCTCATGACCCCTTGGCATATAGAGTAACCGTGATCTTTTTGGCCTTAATCCCTACATGGCTAAGCAAGCTGAATGAGATTACAAGGGACTGTGATTAGGAAGTGGGGGTCCTAAGTGTGGCCCTCTCTTGCTCCTTGACCCAGGGCTTCCTTCCCTGCTTTCCTGGCCAAGAGTGTATTTGGCCAAAGACAGGAGTTCTGAATCACTGCAGGATCAGAAGTCAGAGCTGTTTTGAGCAGAAAGGGCACTCCAGGAAGATGAAGTAGGCACCAGGTTAGTCTTATCAGCTACTAAAATGTTGAAAGCCTTCCACACTGGAAAGAGGCCACTGCCCTGAGCCCTCCAAGTACCTCCTAACTGTTCTCGCCTGCCCTCAAATTCCTATACCTCCCAGCACAACAGGCAGCCTCCAGGCTCCTAGCTGGAGCTATGGGTAACATCTGTTCTGATTCATTGGTGCCTGTTCCTTACCCATATTATGCTTCTACTTCTCACTCCAAATCCCATGGTTAACCCAGTTTAGAAGGAGCACATGCCTGATTTCCCATCCTTGGAGAGCAACATCATGATGGAGAGGTAGGAAGGGCAAAATACATGGAAAGAACAGAGAAAATGTAGTTTCTAGTAGTCAGAAGGAATCAAGGGGCCATCTGTGTAGAAATGGCTGCGAGGGAAGATGTAAGCTTCATCCATGGTGTTCTGGCCAGCCAACAGTGGGTCACCATTTGGCATGATTTCTTCAATCTTCATACTGTTTCTGAAGACTAGATAGTCCAGAGAAAGAAGTCAGGCCCTGATCTTAGGCAAGGAGTTCCCAAAGCAGCAGGGAAAGTGAGAAAGGATGGCAGCAGAGGCCTAGACAGGGCCTGAGGGGGGCACTTAGGTGGGGCGGGGGAGGCGTGTGTATTTCCTAATAAAAGGAATCACAGGGAAATAAGCCTTTCTCCAATGAGGAGCTCAGAACTGTCTTTTTCTGTAGTGGGTGAGGGAGGGGAGTTTGGAAAGGGAGTGTGTCCCCTCTTCCCTAGCCCCAACTCATCACTTACTTTCCATGTCCTCAGTGTTCAGGTGTCTCAGATCTTGGGGCAAATCCAGCTCTGGCAGTGGCTGTGAAATAGGCTCTGGAATAGGCTCCAGCTTCAGTCCTGGTCCCAGTTTTGGCTCTGGGACTCTCTGTGACACCTCGCCTGGTGTGGGCTCCAGAGTGGAGTCCAGCACAGGCTCCAGAGTGGACTCCAGCACGGGCTCCAGAGTGGACTCCAGTGCTGGCCCCAGATCCAGCCCTGCCTCCAGCAGTGGCTCTAAGTCCAGGCCCGGCCCTGGCTCTGGCCCTGGTGCCAGCCCCAGATCCAGCTCGAATGACTCCAGTTCTGGCTCCAGCTTAAGCTCTGGCAGTTGTTGCAGCTCATCCACCTGTCTGGATACCCCAATACAGACAAAGGAGCAGGGCTCAGTTGTTCAGGTAAAGTGGGTAATGGTAGAGAAAGCAGAGGCTATCTCTCTAGTCTAAAAGGCAATAGAGCAGAGGGCTTAAGGTTAACCAGAGGTTTAAATCCTATCATTTACTAGTTGGGTGACCTTAGGCAAAGTGACCTAACCTCTCTGAGCCTCGGATTTATCATCTGTAAAAAGGAAACAACAATACCTCATAATACTTGAGAGGCAGTAAGATGGTTAAAAGCAGGGCTTTGGAATTTGACAGACCTGGATCATTGATTAGCCATGTACCTTAGGCATGCCACTTCACCACACTAAACCTCAGGTTCCTCAGCTGAAAACAGTAATAACAGTACCTTCTGCCTCATAGGACAATTATGAAGATTCAATAAATGAGAAAATGAACACAAAGCATTTAGCCCAGTGCCTGGAACATGATAAACTTTCATTAAATGTGGCTGTTATCATTCATTACTGGCTCAAATGGGTTCTCATAAGGATTAAATTTAAAAAGTGTTCTAAAAAAATCTAGTACCATGCTTGGCATTAAGTAGATATCCATTAACATCAATGATTATGACTATTATTATCACGGAACCCCTGTGTAGACAACCTAAGGATGGCAGCAGGAAAACAGAGAGGAGAGAGACTAAAAGAGTAGGAAACAAACCTAGAGGGCTGGGGAGTGTGGGTCAGTAGGAAAGAAGGCTGGAGAGACCGGAATTGGGCAGGTTTGGGTCACTATATCAGCCAAAAAGAGTTAGGGAAGATGGGCAAAGAGTTCACATCTCACCTGTTAGAGACCACAATGAGCTTATGTTTCAGGTATTTCTTCCGTTCCTGGAGATTAACTATGGGGGACAGACACAGGAGGCAGGGGAGGTCAACAGATTGGACACATAGCCCCAGGGTCCCCTAGTGTAGGTAGTCCTGACAGTCATGTCTCCCTACTAACTAGCAGTGTCCCACAGACAAAGCCCTTAACTTCTTTGGATATCAGTTTTCCCACGCTGAAAGGAAAGAGTTGGATTTTTGGATGGCTGTGGATCTCTGCACTCTACCAGTGAAGTATATCAATGCTTCTCACCTTTCTCCTGGGAGTAGCACCCAAAAGCCTCATCCCGGGGGATTCGTGGGTAGAGGAAGCACAGTGGGTTCTCAGGTATGTTCTCCTCAGTGAGCAGCTGGTACTGGCTGATGATTTTGGTCAGCGGGAGTGACTGCAGCACCTCCTTGGTGAAGGGTTGCACAGAGTAGATGAGCACCTTATCTGGAGAGTGGATGCAGGAACAGGCAGGCTTGAGAGAAGAGGCTGGGCCTGGGAGCTCCCCACCCTGGCTGCCCAACCACAACTCTGCTGAGGGATTCAGGACAGAGCCAGGGAAGCCAAGGGCAGGCAGAGGGGCAGCAAAAGAGGCTGTGGAAACAGGAGGGCAGGGCAGCTGACCATCATCTTGGTGTTCCACCCAGGAGCAGGTAATGCCCCCTTCCAATGTTTCACTGAAGCGCAGCAGAAAGGTGCCGGAGATGGTTTTCTTCAGCAGCCGGCGCTCCTGGCTCCGGCTTACAAAGCCCATGATGTGTCTGCAGCACACAGAGCAGCTGTGAGGCCCTCCTGCCTCCTGCTCCCCTTGTAGAGGGACAGACTGCCAGGTCCGGGCCCTGGCTCTGCCCCCTTGTTACAAACTGTTCCATGTTGGCCAAGTCATTTCACTTTACTGACAATATCCACCTCCCAGGGTTGGAAGAGGAGTGAAGCTGCGGTGAGCTCACACAGATGAAAAGCACCTTGTAAAAGGCAAAGTACTACACAAATGGGCAGGCAGTGTGGTGGAAAGAGCACAGGTGTGAGGTCAGACAGGCCTCGGTTTGAATCCCAACTCTGCCCCTGGTGTAAGTCCTTTAACCTCTCTGAGCTTTCACTTCCTCCCTTGAGGGTGGCAACACCCATCGCCCAGCAGGGTTATAAGGATTACGTGAGAGAATTCATAAAAAGCAGGCTCTGGAACACAGTGGATGCTAGACAAATACGGGCTAGGAGACTATTACTGCAAACGTGAGGGGGTATGACCTGGCACCGGGTTCTGCTCTCTCCCCCTATTTGCCACATGAGGGCGCATAGAGTCCACTCTCAAGCACAGAAAGGAGGCAGGGAAGAGAGGGAGGCTGACCAAGGCCTTACCCATCGTTCCAGAGATCCTTCAGGTGGTCATGTACCAGGTCCAGAATTTTGTCTAGCCATGTCCAGAATGGTAGCTTGCCTGGGGGGCTCTCTCGCTGAAGGAGGAATGGAAAGGCAGGAAGAGATGTGGAGCTGCCCTGGATGTGGGGAAGGACTAGTAATTGGATGGGGGCCAAGGTCTAGCTGCACAGGATGCACAGAGTTACCTTAATGAAATGGACCCAGGACAACAAGGCACCCTCAGTCTTGGAGTTCTTCCCTGTGGGCAGGCAGACAGTTCAGATGACAGAAGAGGCAGGGCCAAGGGTCCTGGGACAGAAAGGATGGAGGGCAGGGGCAGACAAAGGCTGGGGAAAGGCTGAGAGAAAAGACGGTCTGTACCAAACAGCTTGTCCCGCAGCATGCCAAGCTGGTCTGAGTCGAGGCCTCGGCCAACGTAGGAGGAGAACTGCCAACTGAGAGCAGGGCCCAGCAAGTCCCAGGGGGCCTTGGCGGGGCTGGAGAAGAACTGCTGATTCTGCAGAGGTGGGAAGGGACAGAGTGGCTCAGAAGCAGTGCCCTCACACCAAGCTTCCATGTGCCTCCTCGCCAGCCTTCACCTGTTGGCCCCCACCTCCTACCTGGGGGTCTGAGCTGAGCAGATTGAACCAGAGAACCGAGGCCCAGGCAATTGAGAGTTGGTTCATGTTAGAAATAATCACCACAGGAAGGGTGTCCGTCTGGGGAGGAGACAGAAATCACAGAAGAGGGATGTGATGTTTCCAGCTGTAGACATCTGGAAAGGGCCAGACAATATCCCACCCTGACAGGCTTCTGCTTAACCCCTCCTTAGGTCTTCCCCCAAACGCACTCAATTTTCACTCACTTTCAGTTCCTGCTTCAGACCCTGGTACGTGTATCTGACTGTGAAGCTGATAATGTGCAGTTCCTCTGTCACAGCTAGCAGCCCCTGGGACAGCAGAAGACACAGTGATCAGCGTGCCCTTTGGTAAGTTCCTCCTGCCCCCCAACCCCCTGTCCAGGCCTCACCTTACTGCTGCCCTTTCCTGAACTACCTGAACGCTGCTCCACCAGTGTCTGTGAATTGAGGGGAGGGAGAGAGAATGCCAGAGCAAGGACCCCAGGGTCCCTGGAACCCCTGCTTTGCCCTCAGGACTTCCCAAGGCCTGGGAACTTCCTCCAGCTTGTTCGATTGGACTACAACCTTAAGGTACCATCCCTTCTTACCAGGTAGCCAAAGTCCCAAATTAAGCCCTGACTCAGCCCTTTCTCAGGAGTCAAAGTTTTCTGGTTTGAGGTCAGAATGTTGAACTTCCGGAAGCTATTCCAAGGAGGAAGAAGATATATGCAGGTCAGGAGCAGAGTTATTCTAAAAACTCAGCAGGAAAATAACAAAAATTCCACTTCATTTCAGACCTCCCCTTCTCCCTCTGGCCATACACCACCCAAATCAACCTCTTCCTTGTTTGTGTCCCCATCAGGGCTGCCACATGTGATGGTACAGGTCATGCAGTGCACAAAAGTTTGCAGTGTCCTTGTCAGGCACCTACCCTTGCGATTCAGGAGGATTTCTGTAAAGAAAAAAAAAAAAAAATCACTGGGAAGCAAAATAGTGTAGAAGTTAGGAATCTGGCCTTTGGAATCAGACAGACCCGGGTTCAAACCCAAATCTGCAGCTCACCAGCTATGTGGCCTTGCACTAGAGACATAAATTATCAGAACTTGTTTCCTCATTTCAATAGTGCATTGATAATACCTAACTCATGGGGTTCCTGTGACAATTTTAAATTGGGTACTTGACAAGCTACATGTCACATAGTAAGCACTCAACAAAAGAGATGAGCTACTTCTATGAGGTAGGAATGGAAGGGAAAAGAACACAGCTCCAGGGCCCTGTTGTAAAGAGTAGGTGCCTCCTCCACCCCACCACCCCACTTCCTGGCCACCCCTTGGTCCCACCCTTCACCCGCCCCAACTTACCTGTCAATGGAGACTTCTGCAGTCAGTGACTCATTGCCTTCCTGGAGTCTCACCAGCAGCCTGCAGGGGAGGGAGGTAGATGGGGGAAAGTGGTTAACTTCAATCTCCTGGATAGACCAGATGTTTGAAAAAAACAAGGGAAGAGATTAGAAGAGTTAAGTAGATTGAGGGGAAAAGAGAGAAGAAACAGCTAAGAGTGGGAAGATTTGTAAAACCAGAAAGCATCAGTGCCAGGGCTGGTAAAAGGAAGCAGGAATGAGATCTGAAATGCCAACCTTGTTCGGACGATGAACTTGCTCCCAGTCTTGAGGATGAGGGGTCGATGGGGAGTTTGGGGCATGCGGGGCTGGGTTTCTACTACAAAGGCTCTGGGGAGATGTGGAGAGTATATATAGAGGTCAGTATCTGTAAGAATGGCTCCCCTTGGCCCTTCCCTCTGGCCTCCCTAGAGGACCCTCCCTGGCCTCTAGACCTGTGGAGCAGGCGATGTAGCAGCTCTGTGACCTGGGCCTTCCGCAGATCCACCCCTTCCATCAGAGGGTCCCCCTGATAGGTGACCATGTGACTCAATCCCTTTAGTTCCTTCAGCAGCTGCCGCAGATGAAACAACAGCTTTGCTCCAGCTGTGAACCTGGGTGACAGAATCCAAGGGAGAAAGAATCCATCAGTTTCCTGGAATCCCCAAACAGGCTCCAAGAGCTCCCCTTTAACCATGTGGAAAGTCAGAAACTGATTGGGACAAAAAATAATCCAGGAAGCATGTGAAAGATTTTTCAACTTTGTTCAAAACCTAAGGAATGAATATCAAAGCCACTTTCACATATAAAATTGATAAAAGATTTATTAACATAATAAAGCTAACTTTCACATGATGCTTGATATGTACTTTTTATTCTAAGTGCTTCACACATCTTCATGCATAGGGTTAATTCTTACAACAACCCTATGAGGTAGGTACTATTATTATCCCTATTTTACAGATGGTAAAGCTGAGGCATAGAAAGAGTAAAGTGACTTGCTCAAGGTTATAAAACTAGTAAGGGATGAAGTTGTATGTGTTTTACTGTCTATATAATAAGAAATAATAACAGGCAATATGGTAACAGGAAAACAATTATCCACTACATAAGAGCAAACAGATTGGGATAGCAGTTTGGAACTATTTTTTAAAAAGCTTCAGGGTACTTCCCTGGTGGTCCAGTGGTTAAGACTCCATGCTTCCAATGCAAGGGGTGTGGGTTCAATCCCTAGTTGGGGAACTAAGATCCCACGTGCTGCATGGTGTGGCCAAAAAATATATAAAAAATAAAAATAAAAAGCTTCAAAAAATGTATATACATTTTGCAGTATTCCATTTCTAAGATATATCCTAAGGAAATAATCAGACAAACAAATGGACAAAGACAGATGTTCATAGTTCATAGCTTTGTTTTCTGTAATAGAAAAATTAGAAACAATTGGTATTGGGTATATAAATTATGGCATATGGACATGGAATACTATGCAACCATTAAAAATAATGATATAGACAAATTTTTAACAAGAAAAATTTTCAAAAACATTAAATTAAAAAAATTACAAGATAGTATATATATGATATAATCTGAGTTCTGTTTAAAATAGATGTATATTTGTGAATATGCACAGGGAAAATCTGGAAAAATGTATTCAAAAGCATTAACAGGGGACTTCCCTGGTGGTCCAATGGTTAAGACTTCACCTTCCAATGCAGGAGGTGTGGGTTTGATCCCTGGTCAGGGAGCTAAGATCCCACATGCCTCACGGCCAAAAAACCAAAACAAAACAGAAGCAATATTGTAACAAATTCAATAAAGACTTTAAAAATGGTCCACATCAAAAAAATTTTTTTAAAAAGCATTAACAGTGGTTACCTCTGAACGATCAGATTATGCACATGGGTAATTTTTACTTTTTTTCTCTTTTAAGTTTTCTGAGATTTTTCCAATTAGTATATTTTATATTTACAATCAGAAAAAGAAATAAAGCTCTTTGTATTAAAAACAATGAAACAAAAGAACAACACAATAACAGCACCACCACCACCAAGAAAAAGTATTGGGTTGGCCAAAAAGTTCGTTCAGTTTTAAGTAAAAACAAAAAACACATTTTTCCTTTTCACCAAGAATTATATTGAACAATGCATTCACTAACCGAACGAACTTTTTGGCCAACCCAATATATACTTTAACCCAGGAATATCACTTCTGATAACTTACAATACAGAAATAATTGGAGATGTAAATAAAGATGGAGCTATGAGGTTATTTACTACAGCACTGTTTAAAATAGCAAGAAATCACTCACAGGCCATAATTTGCCAACCCCTGTACAAAATGATGAATACATGTGCAACTGTAATGTAAATACTTATCCTGTACCCTAAGCCCTATATATCTGTTTTCAATTTATATGAACAGTGGTATATTTTTTTATATTAATTTTTATTGGAGAATAGTTGCTTTACAATGTTGTTACTTTCTGCTGTACAGCAAAGTGACTCAGCTACATGTATACATATATTCCCTCTTTTTTGGATTTCCTTTCCATTTAGGTCACCACAGAGCACTGAGTAGAGTTCTCTGTGCTATACAGTAGGTTCTCATTAGTTATCTATTTCATACATAGTATCAATAGTGTATATATGTCAATCCCAGTCTTCCAGTTCATTCCATGGGTGCCCCACCCATGTTTTTGTGTTTTTTTGTGTTTTTTTTGGCACGCGGTCCTCCCACTGCCGTGGCCTCTCCAGTTGCGGAGCACAGGCTCTGGACGCGAAGGCTCAGCGGCCATGGCTCAGAGGCCCAGCCGCTCCGCGGCATGTGGGATCTTCCCGGACCGGGGCACGAACCCGTGTCCCCTGCATCGGCAGGCAGACTCTCAACCACTGCGCCGCCAGGGAAGCCCCA
>RJWK010021389.1:0-30712 GCA_004363435.1 Platanista minor
CAAAAAAAAAAAAAAAAAATTACACAGCTAGTGTGTAACAGAGCCCAGATTGAAACCCAGATTAGTCTGACTCTAAAGCCCCATAGGGTTTCTCCTAAACTGCATTGCCATCTGAGGTGACTTGCTTGACAATGCTAAAAGGTCTAGCTTCTTTTTTGTGTGTATGTTTGTAACATCTTAATAATGAGGACCTCCAGTGTTTTGTAATAGTAATAGTCACTTAAAAAATATTTCCTGGATGAAGGAATGAATGAATGGTCAAATAACTCATCTCCAGAATCAAGAAGACCATCTCTCAACCTGCCCAGATAGTGTATTTTTACACATCCTCAGAGAAGCATAATCCACAGTCTCACTTGGTCACCAACTTATGCTAATTTTTAACAATTATTTTCGGAATCTTAAAAAAATGAATAGCTAAGTACTTTACACAGTAAAATTTCAAAACAACAAGTGAAGCCTATCAGTTCAGTATGGAAGAAAACAACTAGTTAACCATTTATTTGAAATCTTAAAAATAAAATAAAACAAAGAAATTTGTATAGCGAAAATATTTCTTAGAAACATGAATTTAAATTTAACTCTTTTTCTCATAGAAACCTACTGAAAATCATTTGTATTTTCATTTTTATTAAATGCAATTATCTCCACCCCTGAGATTGTGAAACAAACTATTTTCTGACTATATTCAGCCTTGTGATGATATAGAACTCTGGTAATCTACAATGAGTAGAAAGAAAAGTTTTGAATTCATTTATCTCACAGAATGATCCACTAATAAAGTCAAGATGTTGCAAACTATAAATGTTTCAGTCATATGCTGAGCCACCTAATATCGACACTTTTTTGAATCCCACAGAATTTCTCACTTTCTTTAAAAAAAAAAGATCACCAAGAATAGATCATCCAAATAGAATCAGCTGAACTGTTGCTAAACCTGAAAAAGAAGAATATTGTCTAATAATTCACTTTTAAGTCAACAATTTGAAAAACACTTCAAACATCTCAGCCATTACCTGCTACATTATGCCACAGGTGAGAAATGGTCAATGTAGACCAAGGGGACTGGAACAACTCTCTGTCCAAACACGACAGTTTGCCTTTAATGAGAAATACTCTTGATTTTCACCCAGAGCTTTCTTCAGAGTTGGGCTGTGTAATGGTAGGAAGCACTCTGTAATGCTCACCATTGAAAGTTTGCTCAGATGCTGCCTTATTAGGGAATCTCCCTGACTACCCCTCACCCACCTTCCAAGCAGAGCAGCCACTCCTTTTTCTCTATCCCAATGGACTCCACCAGGGCTAGCTTCATTATGTTGTAACAAGTATATGTTTTCTTCATTCTACTGTGAAATTTTTGGCTGAAGAAAGGTTATCTTAGTCGTTGTTCAAATATTTGAAGACAGAATTTTCTTCCTCTCTTCTCCAAACTACACGTATATAATATGTCTTGCCATTTCACATAGAAAAGTTTTCCAAGTCCCTAAAGCACCTGCTCACCCTCCTCTGGATGCTGTTTGTTTGGAAAATGCCCCCCGTGCCTCATAAATAGCATCAACATTGAAGTCAAATCTATTTATTTGAGGCTCGCCTAGAGAAGTCTCCAGAGTTTATGCAATTACGATCCTTTGGATGTAAAACCATCGTATAATATGTTTCTCTAAACGACTAAGCATCTTAGATAGTACACAAGATAGATAACTTATTTAACAGGCACATATGAAGTAGCCCCTGTGTCCCAGGCACCATGCTAAGAACTGGAGATCCTGCCATAGGCACCCTCAAGGAGGCTCTTCTTACGTAACCTCCTGGAATGTATTAACGTGTGTCATAAGTAAATGAGGGTTTTATAAACAAATACTTTACGGTCACTCTGAGGTATATCTTTTCCTTAGGATTTTTTGAGACTTCTAATATTCAAATGTAATCTGTGTCTCTCCAGGACTCAAAATATAATATGCATTATTTCCCAAACTTACCTGATCACACCACAGTTTTCACAATGCATCTTGAAAAGCAGTGCATGAGAATACTTTGGGAAATACCCTCTAGAGTCTATAGACAAGTAAACAGATAATTGTGGTTTAAGGAAATAAGAGCTATGGTAGCATCACCGGGTGGACTACAAGTACAAAGGAAGGTTCCAAGGACTGAGTGCATGTGTTACCAAATCCAAGCATGTACTTCTCGCCGCAGGACAGGCCAATAATTTGAGAGGTGAGTTGTTGGGTCAAGGAGTAGTGACTTTATTTGGAGAGCCAGCAGACCAAGAAGAGGTGGACTAGTGTCCCAACGAACCATCTTACCCAAGTTAGAATTCAGGCCTTTTTTTTATTAAAAGGGAATGGGGGTGTATGGTTGGTTACTTTAAACTTCTTGGTGCCAAAAACCTTTGTTCTTGCACCTGTCCATGTAGGCCTGGTCACAGTGTTCCTGTAAACCTCCAACAAGACGAATGTTATTCTCTGTTCTGCAACTTTTTATCTGTATATGGATGGAAAAGCGTGATGCCTTTAAAGGTCAGAGCCTTGAGAATGGGCAATCCTGTATATTTCAGGTTATAGGCAACCTTCTTTTAGTTATTAACTTACAGCAGAGATAATAGAATACAAAGGTTAAAGTAAAAGAAACAGATCCCATATGGAGTCAGATTTGCTCTTCCCTATTACATGAGGGAAAGCTTCTACAAAGAAGTGATACATCAAATGGATCTCCGAGGACGAGTCTGAGTAAATTAAGTGAAAAGGGAGAAGTCAGTGGTGGGGTTTTCAGAAAGAATTTTCAGGCATGGGCAAAGCCCTGAGTGTCTTACTATGCACAGTGACATTCTGTAGTCAGAACTGCAAACACATCTATGTTAGCTGGGACAGGCGTAAGAAAAAGGCAACACCAGTCCTTCTAAGTGAAAACAAGGCTACAAAAGTCAGGAATCCTTTCTCATCCTGCTCTTCCAAGAAGTACACAAAGCCAACAAGAATAAAAAATAAAAACTTAATAAAAATCTTTTCAAATAAATATAACCTGAATATAACTATGAATTGACAAAAACAATTACAATTGGTCAGAAGCAGTACAGAAGTTCATGATGAGTGGAATTACAGAAAGTGGAGTGTGCCTGATTTTGCAGGACATCCCAAAAAGCACCAACAAAAATACAACTTTCTCAAAATGAAAGACCCATTCTGAAATCCAAAAACCATAATCCTTGTTTGCAGCAAGCGTGCCGGAACTGTGTTGAGCAATGCAGGTAGCAATTTGATTCAGAGTAGCAGAACATGAGTGGTTCTGAAGAAGCATCATGCTGATTAACCCTATTTGCAGGAGTACTCTGCTTCTGTGGTAGCAAACAAGAAGAAATATCCTAAGTGGTGACCCCTCCCTCTATTTAACTGGAATGGAACCTACAGAAAATAGCTGGTCTAGGAAAAGTCAACCATTTAACAATAACTGAAAGAAAAGGAAAAAGTACAAAATCAATACAAAGGCAGTATAAGAAAAAACAAAATCTCACCAGAAAAATGTCTCCAAGAACAAAAATCAGGCAGAAAAAAAGAGTAATTCCCACAATACAGTAAATCATATCATAAAGCTTTAATAATTAAAGCAATGTGGCAGTGACACATGAATTGATAGATCAATGAACAGATTGGTAAATTCAGAAACTAACCCAAATACACACATGAATCTAGTATACGGCAAAGATGGCATCTCAAGTCAGGGGGAAAAAGAGGAACTATTTAAGCAAATGGTGTGAAAGCAGCTAGGTAAACTTTTGAAAAATATTTTTTTAAGTTAAATCCATACTTCACACCACACACCAACATGAATTTCAAATACAGCAAATGTTTAAATGTTACCAAAGACTGCTAAAGAAACCTTAATTCATACTCCCATTATTAGCCATCTGTAAGGATATTTGATTCCGTAGTACGTGATATTTTCAAACTTTCTGATCTTTGCAAATCTAGTGGGTAGAAATATGACATCTTATTGTTTTAAGTTAGCATGTCGCTGATCACTGCAGCTTCTGATGTGTTTAATGACCATTTCGATTTCCTCTTCTGTGAAATTGCCTGTTTGCATCTTTTACACGCTTGTTTCTATTTGATTGTTTGTCTTTTTCATATTGATTATTTTAGGTTTTCTTTTTACTTCCTAGAAAACAATCTATTGTTTGCTTTATGTGAGGCAATTATTTTCTTCTATATCATGGCTTAGCTTTTAATTTTTATATGTGGTTTCTTCTGATGTGCAACTGTTTTTTATTTTGATGGAGTCAAATTGTCATTCTTTTCCTTTGTGATTTTTCCTTTTGTGTTTTTTTATATCCACTCTTTTTTTAGATTGCTTTTGTGTTTTTATTGGTTTATATTTGCCTACTGAACCTCAGGAAGAATACACAATTAATTATAGTAGTTACCAGTGTATGTATAAGCGGGGAGGGGAGGGAAATGGGAAAAGGAGATTATGATAGAATGCAGTCTTTGCAGACTACACATAATTAATTACACGGTTTTTTTTCTTTGAAAGATGATTTTATTACCTATTCAATGGATTATATTTAAAAATCAGTTTATTTTAAAGTAAAATTAATATTAATTTAGTTTAAAAAAATAAAAGCCAAGCAATAAAAATGATGCCTTCGGCTATCTTTCTACCTATCTCAGAGTTTGAAAAGTCACACTTTCAGAGATATGGTGGGTAAGTGGTTCTAGTATGCAGCTGTTTTTATGTGTCAGAATGAACGAAGTTTCCTGAGATATTTCAGGACAGGAATTATAAATTTTAACATGTTTTTTCTAACAGAGACTATGAAGGGATGAAACAATTTATAGTAAGCTGAAGTAGTGAAAGTATTCCATGCAGTGGAAAAATGTCAATTTCAAAATTAATCTGAATATCACCTATAAAGAAAAAAAAATTACCATTCAATGATCAGCTGACAACTTGAAGCAGAATATACTGAATGCATAACATTTTATTATCATATCTATTTCTTGCAATTCAGAAAAACCATAAAGAATATCATCTAAATCTTTAATTTAATGCCTAACACTGTAACACATTTCTAAAGCAAGTTTTAAAATGAGTCAGCCTTATGAGGCTGAGTGACATTTTATCATTGGTTTAAAGGAAAATACTGTCTCTGTTAAGAGCTTATAAAATATATAATAAAGAAAAATGCAGTATAAGTTTAGACAAATTTGAGAATTTTATCACCTTAACATCAGAGTGTTAATGCATTTATAGCCACAAATATTTGAACTATTCCATTCATTATATCAGATGACAAGAAAGGTGCCTGAAAATGGTCTCATTTGTTCACGTAAATTAAATAATGTCAGATCTATGAGTGATGTATTTGTCATTACAGGATCTAGATGTTCAGAGTATCATGGACCAAAACAACATTTGTAACGGTATGAAAATGAAATATCTCAACATTAATGTTTTCCCTGAAAGGATTTATTTTCATGGTTAATTTTTTCTGTTGGACTAGCTGGCTTAGCATGTTTTCTGCAGAAAAAGAACCTCAGAAACAAGTGTCAGTTTAATTAAGCACAGCAAAGGTAAAAAACAAAGGGAGTATTAAAAATGGTTCTGAAGAACCTAGGGGCAGGACAGGAATAAAGATGCAGATGTAGAGAATGGACCTGAGGACACGGGGAGGGGGAAGGGTAAGCTGGGATGAAGTGAGTGAGTGGCATGGACATACATACACTACCAAATGTAAAATAGCTAGTGGGAAGCAGCCGCATAGCACAGGGAGATCAGCTTGGTGCTTTGTGACCACCTAGAGGGCTGGGATAGGGAGGGTGGGAGGGAGACACAAGAGGGAGGAGATATGGGGATATATCTATATGTATATATATATAGCTGATTCACTTTGTTATAAAGCAGAAACTAACACACCCTTGTAAAGCAATTATACTCCGATAAAAATGTTAAAAAAAAAAAAAATGGATAGGTGGGTGAGGATAGGTGTTACCTGGGAGCTATCTTGTGTTAGTTTAGTCACCTGCAATTGTAAAGGCTAAATTCGGGTTGTTCTCACTGAAGAGCATAGACAGTGAACAAGAATAAACGACCACAGGATGGGGCCAAAGGCGAGGACAGCTGAAACGCAGTGAGATGCAAGAGCATAAAATAAAGGAAAAAGAAAAGAAAGGGACATTCTCAAGACCTTTTATTACAGATCTCGTGGAAATAATTTGGTTTAGACTTCGCTGACTTCTGTTTTTAATGTTGGCATTTTTACATATTGAAAAACATATCCTTAATTTCAAGAGGTGAGGGAAGAGCAGGAACGCCCAGTCCTGGGTGTCCCCATCAGCACAAGTCCGGCTCCATAAAGGTTCTTAGCATCGAAGGTACTGTGCCCCACCCAGGGCTGCACGGGTGGACATCAACTTGAATGAGAGAAGCAGGCCCAGGAGTGGGAACGGTCATGGACACTAGCCCTGCTACCATATGGCCAGATTTTGTTTTATTTGTCAAGAGAAACTTAAAAAATCTGTATCATTCTTCTGATACTTAAATGTAGAAAAGCCTTCAGGAAACTAGTTTGCAATCTGTGTACTTTAATAATAATGATAGCAAACCCTTACGCAAACTCCCTATGTGCCAGGGATATGTTCCAAGTGCTTTACATAACCTCGTTTCATCCTCCTAACAACCACTTGAGGTTTGTTCTATTTTATCCCCATTTTTAAGATGAGTAAACTGAGGCATAGACAAGTCTGTAACTTGCCTAAGGTCACACAGTTGTCAATGGCAGAGGTAGGACTTGAAAGGAGAAAGTTTGTTCCACAGTTCACACTCTCAAACACTAAAGCATCCCAGTAAGAAAATTTCTCCTTCACAGAGCTGCTTATAAGTATTTCACTAATTATGGAACTGAATTAACTATTTCTGGCACTATACTGATATATTTCCATATAATCATTTTTCTAAAGTCATTTTTTTTTAATTTGGAGAATTTCATGAGCCACCATTGTTTCTAAAGGGCCCGGTTTGGAAGAGGGGATGTTTTGGAAAACTTAAGGTTGTTACTTATTTGAATATTTTCTAAGAGTAAAACATCATTTTGGAAAATGTATTTTTTATCTTTCAGCTATCACTTCCCATTTTGCTTTTTATTAACTTTTTCATTGTGAAATACTCAACTGAAACTAGAAGCCAACCTAAATAATGACTTCTAAGTTTTTTTAGAAGAATAAATTCATACTCTTTAAAAAAATGCCTTTGTTTCAAAAACTAGTAGCTCACCTTATATTATGCTTGAACCCTTTGAATTTTTATACTTTATTATGTCATTCTATATTCATGTCAGGATTTATAACTGTAACTTAATTAAATTATGAGAAAGCAAAGGGGTTAGAGAATGCTTATTCCTTGTGTAGAAAATGCAGACATTTTTGGTATACACCACACTTACCTCAGAATTTCAGCTTATTTCAGTTTCATCTACTACTTTAAGAAATGGAATTTCAGATCACTCTTTGGAGAGGGTTTAATGTTAAGTGGTCTTAAAATCTATATTCAATTTAGCAATGCCAAACCACCAAGTCAGTCTTCAAAAATTCTAATATATATCAACATCTCCATCTCTGGACATTCCTCTCATTCCTAATTTGTTAAAATATAAAGTATCATCTGAGAAGTGTTTACTGTGGATTTTTGATAATGTAGTAAAACACTACATAATAAAGATATATATATATGTATGTTTATATACATTTATACATGATTATACATGATGTATATATATATTAAATACCTCATAATAGTAGTGTTTACGTAGTGACAAAGCAAAAATAAACAAGCAGCACTATCTGATAGTGACCTCAATCAAGACACCCAGAAGCACTTCAGCTTTTTTCTTCTAGCTTTGAGATGTACTTGATATATTACATTGTGTAAGTTTAAGGTGTACAGTGTGATGATTTGATACAAGTATATATTGCAAAATGTTTACCAGAATAAGGTTAGTTAATCCATCCTTTACTTTGCATAATTACAATTTTGCTGTTATTGTGGTGAGAACATTAAAGCTCCACTCTTACAGCAATTTTCTTTTTCTTTAATTTAAAAAATTTTTTTTTTTTTTTTTTTTTTTTGGCTGCGTTCAGTCATTGTTGCTGCACGCGGGCTTTCTCTAGTTGCGGCGAGCAGGGGCTACTCTTTGTTGCGGTGAGCGGGCTTCTCATTGCAGTGGCTTCTCTTGTTGCAGCACATGGGCTCTAGGCACCTGGGCTTCAGTAGTTGTGGCGCACGGGCTTAGCTGCTCCGTGGCATGTGGGATATTCCCGGACCAGGGCTCAAACCCGTGTCCCCTGCAGTGGCAGGAGGATTCTTAACCACTGGACCACCAGGGAAGCCCTCACAGCAACTTTCAAGTGTACAATACAGAACCGTTAACTATAGCCACCACGTTGTATATTAGATATCTGGAACTTATTTATCTTATAACTGAAAACTTGTACCCTTTGGCCACTGTCTCCCCATTTTCCCCACCTCTCAGCCCGTAGCAACCACCATTTTACTCTCTGTTTCTATGAGTTTGATGCTTTTAGATTCCACATGTAAGTGAATTCATATAGTATTTATCTTTCTCTGTTTGCTTCAAGGTCCATTCATATGGCTGGACCTTCGCATAATGCCCTGAAGATCCAGCCATACTGCCACAAATGGCAGGATTTCCTTCATTTTTATGGCTGAATAATATACCAGTTATATATATATCCTTTTATCTGTCAGTGAACATTTAAGTTGTTTCCATGTCTTGACTGTTGTGAATAATGTTGCAATTAACAAGGAAGTAAAGATATTTCTTTGAGATAGTGATTTTATCTTCTTCATATATATATTTAGAAGTGGGATTCCTGGATCATATGGTAGCTTTATTTTATTTATTTATTTTTTGTATTGGAGTATAGTTGATTTACAATGTTGTGTTAGTTTCAGGTGTACAGCAAAGTGATTTAGTTATACATATTCATATATTCATTCTTCTTCCTACATAGGTTATTCCAGAGTATTTAGTAGAGTTCTCTGTGCAATATAGTAGGTCCTTGTTGATTATCTATTTTATATATAGTAGTGTGTATATGTTAATCCCAACCTCCTAATTTATTCCCCCCCCCCTTTTCCCTGGTAGCTCTATTTTTAATTTTTTGTGGAACCTCCATACTGTTTTCCACAGTGGCTGTACCAATTTACATATAGATTGATAGAGACTCTCTTAAGCTTTCAGTCCAAGGTCTATGGCAAATCTCAGAGAATTTACAGACGTGGGTTTTGCTTGCCCTTGGGTGGTGTGCACTGTTTTTAGAGGGTTGACTACTCACCCTGCAATGGTATGGTATAAGCCTGTCCCATCATATTTATGGCCATGTCTCTGAAATTTATATCCACACTTTTCAGATATGTAATTGTTAGGAAGACATCTGAAAAGTCCCTCCTGATAGAATGATCCTCCACCAGGTTCAACTCTTTCCAAAGAAACCTCTCTTGCAGAGTCTATGCTTGGTTGGGGAAGAAACATCCATATTCAGTGTACAGGAAGTTGGTCCTCCATATCTTCTCTAGGAATGCTATTCCTTTTTCAGTGTTAAACTTCTTTCTATCCCTAACATTGACTATGGGCTCACCACTGTCTTTTTAAAATCCAGACTTCTGGGGCTTCCCTGGTGGTGCAGTGGTTGAGAGTCCGCCTACCGATGCAGGGGACGCAGGTTC
Organism: Platanista minor; assembly: GCA_004363435.1. Classification (NCBI taxonomy): domain Eukaryota; kingdom Metazoa; phylum Chordata; class Mammalia; order Artiodactyla; family Platanistidae; genus Platanista; species Platanista minor. The sequence continues at coordinate 9,742 of RJWK010021389.1, forward strand.
GTGCCCCGGTCCGGGAAGATCCCACATGCCACATGCCGCGGAGCGGCTGGGCCCGTGAGCCATGGCCGCTGAGTCTGCGTGTCCGGAGCCTGTGCTCTGCAACGGGAGAGGCCACAGCAGTGAGAGGCCTGCGTACCGCAAAAAAAGCAAAAAAAAATCCAGACTTCTGGCTTGCCCCAGCTCCAAAATCCTCCTACTTCTCCTTAGAATAAGTAGGAGTGATTTCCTTAAGTGCCATCATGAAGGGATGTCAAATTCTTATTGTTCCTCACCAACAGAAGGTACTAGGGAGTATTATTAAACCCAAACACATACACACAATAGAAACTAGTGCTCTGCCCTAGAATTTCCATTCCCTCCCTTACCCCATGCAGTTTCAGCCAGCAGAATGCTCAGCATTTTTACTGTGCTAAAATTTAAATATTTGAGTCACCCCTACCACCTTCTCCTCTGACTTGGCTGTTGCCAAAACTGAGGGGTAAGTAAGAAGTTTGAGGAAGTCGTTAAAAACTCAGTAGGCTTTCACACCCTCAATTGATTTTCTTCCAACTGAGCTGGGACCATGGAGACACAGTGCACAGCATTGGACAGGAAGCCAGGCTTAGCTAGGCAGCAGAGAGGTCTTAGATAAAGCAAACAAACCAGGGCTTTGTGAGGTGACAAAAAGGAAATGAGCAAAGTCACACGCTCAGCCCATCAACCAACAGTCTAGTGAGCAGGAAGCGAAAGCCACAAGACCAATGGACCCCAGTGGTGAGAATATTCTTCACAGGTGATCAGGAGGGAGCTAGAGTTAGGTTCTGTCCTTTTAACCACTTTGACGTATTCTAATTTCTTAGAGCTCTGCTCTAAGAAAATGAGGGAAGGGCCTTCTTACTTTTGAAGTAACAGTGAACATAGTATATGACTTGCTAAATAAAGCTCTTTTATAAAATAACATGAATCTGATTACACAAAGTATTTTCTGATATGAACAGAGAAATCTTAAAACTGCTGCTAACAACACTATTTACTTTAGAAGCAGGTAAAAATGAAAGACAACTTAAAGATTTAGCTTCTGCCCAGAATCTCTTTGTCCCTTAACAAAGATAAGCCCAAGCCTTTGGAAGTTGACTACCCTTTTCCCTATTCTCAAAATGCAGAAGGCCTTTGTTGATAATGAGGACCACGAGGGAATTTTGAATCAGAATGCTTCTTGAACATTTAATAATATCTAAACAATAAGGAAATTACATCTAATCTGGACTAAGGACACTGCAATCTAAATGTTGAGAAAAGCAAACAAACAGAATAATTTACAAACCATTAAAAGTTAAATTACAGAATAAATATCTTTGCCATGGACATTTGGGAAAGATAATTGTGTGTGTGTGTGTGTGTGTGTGTGTGTTTAAAAATAAATTGACTGTCTAGATAATGTTTCATGAAGGACACAGGAAGATCTAATTGGAGTGTAAGCAAAGGATAGTAGCCAAGACATCCTCAATCCCCACCCAGAAGCAGTTTAAGTAAAGAAAAGAGATAGGAATGAGTAGAATGTATGTGGAGAGAGAATGAATGAAATTAGTCTGGGCAAAGTTGACTGAATATATTAGGGAACAATGAAAACAATTCATACAGTTAGGTAGACCCAGACTTGTATATATGGCTGAAGAACTTGAAACTGATAGGTCAGGAAGACATTAGAGTTTCTGTAACTGGGGGTGACACCTGGACAGGATGTTTTAGGAATCTGTGTTGGTTGGGTCTACAGAACGATGAGTTAATTTATGCATATTAGCCATGAGGCTAAATCCATAATTCAGGCATATTATCGTAAGAATCTAACTAATAGCAGGGTACTTGAAAAGGAAACAAAAGGGTGAATTTGAGAAAGGAGGAAACCCAAGTCCCTAATAGATGTTGTAGAAGAAAAAGGCTGGCATAACAAATATAACTCTTAACAATCTTTTTTAAGTAGACAGGCCTATAGAATGCTACTAGCAAACTACTGGGAGAAATGGGCAGTCTGAGAAACGGGGCCTTGAGTAGGGGCTGAGGGAGTGCACCCTGATTTATTTTTCGAATCTACTATAATTCAAAGCAGTAACTATTGGCATTCAACTTTGTCTTCCGTTGGCATTAAAGAAAGGAACATTCTAGTTCTGAGGAGCTTTTAATGTAGTTGGGCAAAAATGCAACATAGACCATTGTACGAAACAAATACAACTAAAACTAAGTGTGAAAATTGTGATCATGCATAAATGATGTTTTTATCATTGATAGAATTGAAAATAAAGGAATAACACAGGAAGTGGGGGCAGTGGATTAGAATGCCACAACGGGAAAGCGGAGTACCGAATCCTGAGTTACCGCTTGAGAGATGAGAGAGGAGGAGGAACTGAGGTGGAGCCAGCCGGGGAGGGAATCTGCTGAGCTGTCAGAACACGGCCCTGCGGCTACAGAGCTGCAGAAGTAAAAGCGATACTAAGTGACAAGAACAAGCAGTTGCAAAAAGCCCGCCTGAAAGGGAGGTTTGCAACGTACAAGCAAATTGCAAGTTTCAAGTTACAATTACTAACTAGCAAGTAAAATAGAGGCAAGTGGCAGTACTGTTTCTCCTGCTTTCTAATATGAACATTATCTTCTATGCACGTGCTTGCTCCGTAGGGATGGAGACCTTGTTGGCATTCCCCTTTCTATTAAAAAATAATGTTAGTTGTGGCTCGAGGGCTCTAGAGCGCAGGCTCAGTAGTTGTGGCGCACGGGCTTAGTTGCTCTGACGCATGTGGGATCTTCTGGAACCACAACTACTGAAGCCCGCGGGCCTAGAGCCTTGCTCCGCAACAAGAGAAGCCACCGCAATGAGAAGCCCGCTCACGATAACTAAGAGTAGCCCCTGCTCTCCGCAGGTAGAGAAATCCCGTGTGCAGCAACAAAGACCCAACGCAGCCAAAAATTAAAAAATTTTTAAAAATACAATAAAAAAAAGAGAAATGCTAGTAATTGTTAACAAGCACTTCTTGAAAAATGCCATTTGTTTGAGTTACTATAGAAAGTTTTACACTTGAGAAAAAATTTTAATGAACTATAAGCAGGTACAATTTTGCTTTTTGATCTATAGAGTTCTCTGTCAGGGGAGGAGAAGAAACAGGAGGAAAGTACTAGAAAACAAAGCAATAAAAACAAAAATTAAGCTATTGTACCAATCAGCACAGAAATAGGATTCTGTTAAGAAATAAAAGGAATGAACACAGGCTGAATGATGATGACAAGTCAGCCAAGCACAGAATGGAGCTTCAGTGTTGGTATCTCAAAGTTGGCAATGGCTACTAACCAGAACATATAAACTAACTTCTAATTAATTGTAGAGTGTATCACAGTGTTCAGGTTAGAAAGTACCTGGGTTCAAATCCTGGCTTCTCCACTTACTGCTTTGAATGTAGTACTATCATTATCTACCTCATCCAGTCATTGTGAGGATTGATTAAGACCCCCATCTCTAAGTTACTTAGCACTCTGAGTGGCCCATAGCAAGAGCTTTTTAAGTGTAATATAGTTATTGATACTATTTGGAGAATTTCTTCTTATCTACTTAAATAAAGGACTATTGGCAAACACCCTTCTTCCCAGTTTCCCAATCTGAAATGAAGATGATATATGTGATAATGAGCCCTTTGGTTCCCTTTGGATGGCCTTTGAGAAAAGATTGGCAGTCACTGACATTTTTAGGTTCTTTCTAATTTCCTCTTTCATTCTCTTGGAAGGACATTTTTAGGCCTAACAGATATTTAAAATTACCTTACATGTAATTAATATTTCCTGCACACTATGAGTCATTTAGTTATAATATATTCCACAACATTAGCTGACTACCTGCCATGTTCCAGGAACTGAAGCAGTGATATAGTTTCACATACGATTTCTCTACATGTATCAAAACAATGGATCCCTGGGTAAGAAACCAAAAGCAGTTCAAAATTCAAAGCAATGGTTTGAAGAACACCATTAAAAACTAGGAAACTAACTTTGTCTTAGATCAACTAGTATTTCTTTCATCGTCAAGACACCAATTTATGTATCTAGATTTTTTTTATAACATGTATGGAATTTCAAGTTATTACATCATAGTGCCAACAAATAGATTATTCCATTCGTGTGTCCTAAACACGTACTAGTATTGTATGGTGTCAATGAATTTTGCATATGTGGAAATATAAGCTACATAGATCCATACTATAAGAAAGATCTAGACATTTGTCAATGCCCTCTTTCACCACTGTAACACTGTGCTATTGTATGTATGTAAAATTACCACCCACTAACTCTTGGGAAAGCACTTTGAGTTGTTTCCAACAACATATTCCACTGAAAAAGAAAAAAAGTGCAAGGAATTTTCAGTGTATATTAAATAGTAAGTTGTAGGAACAAGAAAGTGTGGATGCACTGTGTACTATTTCCTTATTAATTTCTGTAACTCACATCACATGAATTCTCTCACACTTAATCACAAAACATATCCTGACCTTTAACAACTAGCGGGGCTGAAATGTTAACCTTCAACATTTTGCAGAATCCTTCTTTAAACACTTCCTCTGGAAAACACACAGCTCAAAGTGCTAAAATTGTCTCCTGTAATAACCACAGCAGGATCCTAACAAACCCACTTTTAAAAACCAAATAAAGCCTTCCGTGGGGGTGGCTCACCACTTCCCCTTTCTTAACACGCAGGAACTAATTTAGCTGAGAAGATAAAGGCAAAAGCTGCCTACAGATGCACAAGGAGACTAGATCCTAGAACATCAAACACCTCAAGTGGCACAGGGGGTCTGCACGTGTTCTATAAAAAGGGCCTTCTCTGACTTAGAATGGCACAGATGAAAAGCAAGGAGTCTGAAATCTGTATATATTAATACAAATGGTAGACAGAAGAAGGAAGAAAAGGCACACCAATTAGTTTTAGTTATATTTATTTATGTATTTTCCAGTTAAATAATTATACACCCATTTTCAATTTAACGCCATTATAAAGAGATCAAGAATTCAGGATTGACATATATACACTAATATGTATAAAATGGATAACTAATAAGAACCTGCTGTATAAAAAATAAGGAAAAACAATTCAACAAAACAAAACAAAACAAACAAAAAAAAAGAATTCAGAACTAAGTCAAAAGGCCTGAACTTTTTGTGGTAATCATTTCAGAATATATGTATACATCCGATCATTATGTTTTGCACCTATGTATAATTATATGTCAATTATGCTAAAAAATAAGATGAAAGGCTCCTTTCAAACTACCAACAATACCTGAAGAGTTAAGAGCCTAGAGTATTATCAGGTGACCAAACTCTCCCCTTTCTTTCATAGAAAGAACTCATGAAATGCCATCTCTTCTATAAACCCTTCCCTCTTTCAGAAAGATGGTCATTAGATCCCATCCCAGGTGGTCTAAACATGCACATAGCATGTGACTTTGTCACTGAGAACCCCATTAAATGCACTTAGTTCATTACCCATTTATAACTTCCCAACTTCATTTGCTCAATTTTCAGGTCATCTACCTGACTATACATCTGTGGGATGTATTGTGTGGACTCTGGTAGATTATAAACTGTAAGATTATTGGCCACAAACCTCATTAACATATACGTTTTCTAACATCGTACAGTAAATGGTCTGTAGTTTTTAATGTAATGACAAACGTGGAGGGAAATACAAATATATAAAAAATGCAGACTCTGGCCATCCTTCCAAGGCTCTTACTAAGAAGTTTGGACTATTCATCAATAAGGGTATATCACATTAAGATTTCTTTTTTTTTTTTTTTTTGGTTGTTTTTTTCTTTTTCTTTGCGGTACGCAGGCCTCTCACCGTTGTAGCCTCTCCCATTGTGGAGCACAGGCTCTGGACGCACAGGCTCGGTGGCCATGGCTCACGGGCCCAGCCGCTCCGCAGCATGTGGGATCTTCCTGGACCGGGGCACGAACCCGTGTCCCCTGCATTGGCAGGGGGACTCTCAACCACTGTGCCACCAGGGAAGCTCTCACATTAAGTTTTCTGTGAATTTTTCCTTTAAAAAATATGTAAGAGAAAAAAGTATATAAGAGAGACAAACACAGTAAATCTTATTCTTTAAATAAAAGAAAAAACCTGGTTTAAAAAAATGTTTCATTAGTGAAGCTTTCATATCTGAATGCAACTTGGCAACATTTTTTACTCTATTGTTACAAATTAGTTTTTAAAGGTGGGACTTGAATACCATATTAGGAGAAAATGTGCATGCAGGGTGGGTTTGATCACCTGCGCTAGACAGCATATGAAGTATCCCCATCTGCATCCTCTCCTTTCTGAAACCCATATGTATCCAGCACCCCCAGGCTACTTCCTGACTTCTTAGGACACCCCAGTGGAATATATTCCAATGATATATTATTCCATTATATTTTCCTTCTACCTCCCTTATAAAATTTTTTCTGTACTGAATTCCATTGTGTCAAAGTTTGTTTTCTACCTATATACTTCATTTCTCCAGGCTTCACTTTCCAGAACTACGTTTGCCTTTTAGTAGGTGTTTTAAGAGATAACTTCTTAAACCAAGGGGTTTTTAAATCTTTCAAATTGTGTCAACTTTCTACATTACTGACCTACCTATTTGGCTCGTGTAGATATTTTCAAGCAAGTTAAAAATTAGAAAAACAGCAACAACAAAAATCAAGTGGTTGTTTTACATAGTTAAATAGTAGCTTAAGTTTTCCTGTACACTGCCCCTACAGTTTAAAGCAAGACAAAATCAGACAATTTTATGCAGTCTTACATTTTTACTATCTCTAGAGTGGACTCTATCAATGCAAATGGCAAAAGGAAAAATTAGGTAACTCTTCTCTTTCCCCCAACCTCATCCCTTCCCCACTGGGAAGGGCCTAACTTACTTAGGTACTTTCTCTCTGGTACTTTGGGGAAAGTCCTAGTTATCAAGTGTTAAAATATTTCCTATGACATATATACACTAATATGTATAAAATAGATAACTAATAAGAACCTGCTGTATAAAAAATAAATAAGATAAAATTCAAAAATTTTATATATTTCCCATCCTACGGTATCATTCCCTTTTGAAATGATTCCATCCATACAATAATACAAGTTTTGTAGATTTTCCCTGCCTGGTGTGGTAACCTTGAGTAGAATGCAACATGCAGCTGGGAAAAAAATATATGACCCTAAAGAGGACTGAAGAGAGACACCTAGACTGTCTTCTTCACCCTCCTCCCCCATATGTTAGAGGAAGCTGACTCTGAAAGAAGAAGGCAGGAAGAAATCTGGGTTTCAATAACTAGAAACAGATAAAGGTGCCTGAGGTCCAGAATTATTCAGAAGATGCTAGATGAAAAAAAGAATCTCTTTTAAGCAGATTCCAGTTGTACATCCTTTCCTCTTGAAATAATCCATTTGAAATGATTCTTGGTTGCAAGATAGAGAGGTTAATGCAAATGAAATACTAAACCAATATGTAGCTAATTTCATCTTTTGAATTACCTTAAGTAGCAGTCCTGTCTTCTCCTGAGGCACCATTTTCTTTCTTGCATTAGAGTTATTTCTGAATACATATTACACCCTCTGGTACACTGCAAGCTAGTCAAAAGAAAGAGTCAGATGCTAGTCATTAATGAATACCACAAGCACCCAGAACTACGCATTATTTTGAGTAGTTGTTCAATATTCTTTTGATTTAGTTTAATGAATAGATGAGTGAATAACTTCCTGAATATTTACACATTCAACAAATACCTATATGAATGAATTAAATTAATGAGTAAAGTGATTTTGCTTCAAGAGTGAAGAAAACTATTAAGAGGTCCTAGATATAGTGAGTAAAACCTAGAAAAAATGAGGTAAGAGGTAGCATGTAAAAACAGGTCTCAAACAATATGCTTAGTCGGGTGCCATTAGTTCAGAAAAGAATCACACAGATATCTAGCTGAAGAGCTTATAGACTTTTGAACTTTATTCACTTCAGTAAGGAAAAAGTTCATTTTAAAAACAGTAATTTAAAAATATCTTTCCAGTGTTAATTTGAAGGCATTCATACATATTTAGTTTTCTACACTAAATATAGTATTTCCAAGACTAAGTAGAACTATAGGGCACTAAGTTGTAAAACAGAGACAATTCTAGGCTACTTTAAAAGGATAAAAAGGAATGGTTTCCAGATAGGTGTCAATTTAATTTACATGATAGGAAATGTGCTACCTTAATTCTCACCTTTCCTCCTCCTTGGACATTCTTGCTCCATCCTCCTTCATACTTTGGGGGAAATCAAAGCATATCACAAGATTATTAGAAAGAGTTCTGAAAATTCACACCTCTGAACAAGACGAGGAGACAATCTTTCATAGTCTCAATATATAAAGTTTGAATTAAGTCATTTAAAAATACATACATAGCAGTCACTTCAAGTTCTCTACAATAATAGCACAAGCTAAATTATCTCTCTCAAACAATCCATAAGCAAAATACAGGAATTTGTTGGTACTTATGCATTTCCCTGTCTCTCTGAAATTATAACCCCAAACCTTCTGATTTTGTCCCAGTGAGATAAATTCAAAGACCTTGTCTCTTGCCTTTGGCATTAATTTGAGAAATGACTCAGACACCTTCTCAAATGTATAGACCTTTCTAAAATGGCACAAGGCAGATTTAAATGGGTATAATTTCAAAGCTGAGCAAAAAAGATTAAATGTTCACACTACAGATTGAGCATCTGAAGAGATTTTAGGGTAAGTCCCCTTTGAAAATTCTGCCCTTGAGTGATACTTCACTTTTCATCACACATTTAGATTTTCATTTCATTTTTGCTACTTTCACAGAGCATTCTGAAACTGTTTCTCCCCTGTGGTTGCACTTTAACACTGGATCTAATAGCAGAAACCACTTTCTTTCCCCTTATCTTAAACATGAGCACAATCTGAATAAGTTAATTTTATTTCCCTCCTGTTGTGGAAGTTCAGTCCAAATGTCTATAAAGAGATTTCCAAGTTATCTCTCCCATATTTAGATTTGAACAGTTCATCCTTTACAAAAACAGATTTGAAAACTATTCCCACAAATCCTTTAAAGAAGCCTATTACATTTCATTTTGAATGACTGCAATTTGTTGGAATAGCAAGCAATAAGACTATACATATTTGCATATACACTAAAAAATTATATAATTTGAAAATTCTCTTTTACTAGCAATTTAGTAACACATTATCACATCTTTCCCGATGGAAGTACAAAATGTAGCCTTTCAGAAAATGCTGCATTTTTCTGAAATAATATTTTTAGGTAATAGCTTTTAAGTTTTGAATAACACTAGCCATAGTCTAACACCTAGACCTTTGGTATTTAAATAAAGACCATAATTTCTCCTAAAGAGTCTTTAATGAAGTTAGATAAAGTTGCAGCAAAAGAGAGAAAAGGAAATAAAAAAGAAAAAAGGAAAGAAGATAAGAAATAAAATAACAGAGTAGTAAAACACAAAAATAAAGAATTCTCTCCCAGCTTAATGGTGTAAGGATAGTACTGTATTTCCAACTGAGGCTTCCCTAGAAGTAAACACAGAGTAAAGAAACAAAAACCTTTTATGTACGAACATCTCTTAAATGTATGTCTCTGAAGTGAAAAGTAGAGGCCCCACAAGTAGAAACTGTAACTACGACCAATCACAGAGTCACACACTGCCTCGCCTATATTAAAAGCATTTATTGAGCACATTATAGACTTGAAATTGTCTTAGGAGATATCTATGAAAGAGAGTATCATTTCAGGATGGTTTATTATGATGCGAGTTATTCTGAGCAGGAAACATCATATAGAAAAGCTGTAGACATTAAAAGTCAACAGTGTCATCTGCAACAAAGATGCTCTGAAAAGTCAGATGTTAAAATAAGACCTATGCCCTTATGGCTTACGAGGTGGGAAAAAAGAATTTAAATTTAAGAAAAAAATTTTAACAAAATATACAACAGCTTGAATATCAACTGAAAGAGTTAGAGTTTATGTAGAGGTCCCTGAAGGGTATTTAGTTGATCCATTGCTTTTGACATATGGCCTTCAAACTTGTTTTTAGCCATGGAAACACTTGTTCAAATGGAAAAAAGAAAAAAAAAAAGATTACTTCTGATCCCTAGAGCTGCCCTAATACCTGATAATCTTCCAGTTTCAATCCATGTGCATCCTTAAAAGAAGATCCCTAAAGTCTCACCAGAACAGATGGAGAAAAGGGAAGGGTGAGAGGAAAAAGAAAGAGAGGTGCTGGCAATCTTAACTGTCACTGTCCCTGATGACCTTATACAACTCTGGGGAAAATCTCACCCAAACCCCAATCCTATTTTGGGGCCTTAAGAAAAAGACTAAGAGAATCGTAGAGACCTCTGTCTTGACATTTTTGAGCCACTGAACCAGCAACTACCTACCTCCAGACTTCTCATTACAAGAGAAAAATAAGTCCTATTGTGTTTAAGTCACGGTGACTAATAGTCATATACCTAACTGATAGAATAGCCAACTACCTGATATTATTCAAAGCATTTTGAGACACCCCTATTGCCTACATCCCTGCTGCCCACATTCCTACTGCATCTCCTGACACACACACTGACACATAACAGCACACATACACACGTATATACACATTCCTCATTCATCAGTTGGCCTAAGCCTGAAATTCCACAATTTAAGACTCACTTCCTTAGCATAAGTTGTTGATCTCATTCAAAATACAAATAACCTCTAGAATTAGTAATACTTAAGCCTTAAACATTCATCCTTTCAACAATCGTTTATAGCTTATTTATTGTGTTGCCTAACGCTTTACGAGGAATCTAAAAGAAGACACAATCACTGCCTCAAGGGTATTACACTCCAATGATAAAATCAGTCCTGAAGACTCACATTACAAATAGAATCTAGGTGCTCAGAAAGATGTGTGGGCTTGTGTCATTGAGACTCGAGGAAGGTAAACCAAATTCATTATGGTAAGGGAAGATTTCCCAGAGGAACCTCCATTTCAGTAGCATGGTCAGGACCAGTAAGAGTTAGAGTGTGTGTGCATGTGTGTGGCGGGGGGGAAGAGTGCAAGATAAGAGTGAAGAGGTCAACAGAGGGTAAATTTTAGGCCTCTCAGTGTGGAAAATAATGTATATTTCAATCTAACTGGCCCATAGGGTATCCATAAGTATGTTGTAGGAGTGGAAAGGAAGAGTCTTGTATACAATTTTATGAGTTTAAACTTTATGTTGGGGCTTCCCTGGTGGCGCAGTGGTTGAGAGTCCGCTTGCTAATGCAGGGGACGCAGGTTTGTGCCCCGGTCCGGGAAGATCCCACATGCCGCCAAGCAGCTAGGCCTGTGAGCCATGGCCACTGAGCCTGCGCGTCTGGAGCCTGTGCTCCGCAACGGGAGAGGCCACAACAGTGAGAGGCCCGCGTACTGCAAAAAAAAAAAAAACACAATCTAAACTTTATGTTGGAAGTTAAAGAAAGCTACTGAAGGATTCTAATACATGTTATGGTGTGATTAGATTTGAATTTTATAAGATTATATTTTTCAGTAACGTGTACAAAGAATTACAAGGGAGAAAAGGAGTCCAAAGAAGAAGTTATCTCAGAAACCTAAGCAAACAGTGATAAAGGCCCATGGCAGTAGCAGAGGCTGTGGCAATATGGCTGGTTAGGATGTGATTATTGGAAAATACTTATGAGATCAGATGAACAGAGTCTGGTAACCAAGCAGATTTGAAACGCATAAAAGCAGAGTGGTAGCAAATGCTGCCTAGATTCATCACTTGAGCAATAATAACATTTATAACTCTCCATACTACACTTTTAATAGATTCCAAACAAGTGGAAAAGTTGAGTTTTAAACACAAGCCACTATGACTCCAAAGCCTGGTAGATAAACCATCTCTGCCTTCTACCACCAAGCAGCTGACATTGACATATACCGATATTAGGAAAAGGCATTTTGGTAGGGGATGACAGAAAGAATAGATTCACCTCATTTTTTTTCTTTTATGCATATTCTGTAAGGAGATGAGGTCTTAACATAAAAATTTTCACAGTATTTAAAAAATCATTTCAACTCACTATAAGTGAGAATACTTTCTGATGGAGATATTAGACGTTTATAAATAGTATATGGCCAGATGGAAATCCCATAACAGAGATTTAGATATGCCTGTATGGGGTTAAAAGTAAGTGATCAGTTTCAAAAGATTCTTCTGAAAAATGACAAGTATTCTGGTGCCAGTGCTATTTCATTGTGCTCACTTCTCTCCCTTTCCTCATCAAATCTGAATTTCCAGTCATTAGTCGTTGTGGAATGTGGGATTCTCTCAAATGAGGTTTCAACCTGACACCATCACAATGTCACCTTTCCATAGCTGAAATAATTTCAGGCATTCATATAATAACCAACACTAGAGATGTGTAAATAATCTGCCACAGGCCATCAGTGATTAGGATTGTTTGTCTAAAAATGTCCTTAGGTCAGCTAGCAGGATGCTGTTCTTCTAACCTCTTCACATTCTAGTTTTGTTTTGTTTTGTTTTTTCCATTAGCTGACTTCTCACAGGATGTGAAATTGACTGCAATGTCACAGAACCATGAAGAACTTTTCAGAATTAATCAAGACCATACAGCCTAGCCCATGTTTCATTCATCCTTAATTCTCAAATGAAGTCCGTTGATGATGTTTATAAAAGATGTCTGCATGGCAACTAATGCTCCCTTGTTCCTCAAAAGATGACTTCTCAGTCACAGAACATGTCTTAATTTCTTTTCTTAATCTCTCCTCAAAGTAGGACTACTCGTAAGAAAAGAACAGATAGTTTGTCCCAAGAAGAATGGAGGGTATACTTGACTGTCTAAATTTGCTAATCTCCTGATATGAAATATTTGAAACTGCTTCAGCTGATCGCAATCCAACATACCTATGCAGATAAAAATCACTGACATTGAAAATTAAAATCCTGCACTTATTTTATAATGCATATTTTCTTCACTAGACTGATAATGAGTTCTTTTTAAAAGTATCACTGATTCAGCCACAAGTCACTGGCTGTCAAAAAATGGCAGATTGCTCTTCTGATAAAGTGGCACAGCATGAAATATATCTTTGAACGTAGGCTGCTATTTAAATTGTGGTATTGCTTCCTTAGGTGTGAGCTTACACCTGAGGGAGCAATACCATTAACTGGAAAATGTCTTAAGAAAGAGCACAATGTGTTGCGACAATACACTGTCCAGTTATGTTTTTTGGATAAAAAGAATGAAAGAAAATAATGCTAATTTTCTATTCAGTCCATACAAACCGTTAAGTATGTTTTTCATGTGGGTAAATGTTTATTTTCCAGTCCTAGATGTCATAGAAATGCTGTCACTCTGGTGTGACAGAGAAAAACTGTCTCTGGTTTACTACGATTTTTGTTTTATACAGTTCTCTTACTTCAGTTCTAACACTATCATGTTCTTATATTAAATTACTTAAAGATAATAATTACCAATCTTCCAAACACATCTTGACGCCTGCTCTGCTTGGTGTGATTTCCTTTGGGCAGGAGAGGCCTGGGCTTCTCTCCAGGTGGACTAACCATTCTGCATGTCCTATATGACAAATGGCCTCCCGCTGTAAATGTCTAGATTCAGATTCTTTCCCCAGATTACTTGTTTGGGTTTTTCATCAGTCCCAGAAGAGGAGCACTGGATGTTTTTTCCTGAAAGTCAAATTTAAGTTGAAGCAAAACAAATGAGCCAGACCAGTTGAATCTGCCCAGGAAATCAATGAAAAGTTCAGTGTTGTAGCCAAACTACTTCACATCTCCCTGTTCAATCATCCGAAAGCAATGCCTTAGGACTTATCAACTCTAATTTGAAATCAATCTTATTCTCTTGCCAAAGAAAACTGGACATGTAGAGGTATCCAACTGGAAAATCAATTTTGGTGAAGATGGCTAAATAGCATGTGATTTATATACTTATCACAGTGGCAATACTACTAAAAACCCATGTAAATTAAAGACATTCCCACTAAAAAAATATATAGATATTAAATGTGTTCTAGTTACAACAGTCTCCATGTTTTGAATTTTACATTGATTTTCCCTAATTTGATAACAGAATCCCCTACTCCTTTGCAAAGACAGAGATCACCCATGGAATGTCCTCCCAATTCTTTCCTGAGGGATGGAAAACTAATATGAGCAGAATTTGTGTGCATATCTCCTGAGCTTCATCTTGTGGTGAAGACCTGGCTAGCAGCAAACTTTCCTTCTCCCTTTCCCCTAGTCCAGTGCCTCCTGAACCACCAAGGACTCAGTCCAAAGTGTCCAGTTTAAGACAAAAGAGAGCTTAAAACATTTCTTCACAATGAAGACAAAGTGACCAAGTTAGATTTTTCCTATGTGGGCTTTCATGCAACATTTATCGAGGCAGCCAACAGGCAAGGTCCTGTGTCAGATCCTGTAGAGGAGATAAAGATGAATATGTGTATAGGAACTTAGATCTAGCAGGGGAAAACCCAAGTATGTAAATGACTACAGTGAAAAGATACTCATCCTTCAGTTCTCAGCTTAAGTGTTCCTTCAGAAAGGCTCTCCTAGCCCTCCCTCCCTAAATCTAAATAGGTTTCCCTTGTTAGCCTTTCTCCTGGTATGCTTTTGTTTTCCTTCATAGCACTTGCCATAATATGCAATTATATACTTACCTCATATTAATTTGTTTCATATTTGTCTCCCCCACTTAACTGTAAGTTAGAAGAGGGCAGGAATGGCTCCTCCTGTTTGTTTTTCCTTTTTCTCCCTGTTACTCAGAACTTTGCACAAATGCTTAGCACAGTGAAAGGGGGGAGGGGGGAATGAATGCATGCAAAAATTTTACTCAATAACCAAAACTGAAGTGTAAAGAAAGTACAATTAATTGATCTGGAGAGACTTGGAAAAATTCCACAGAGGAAGAGAAATTTAGATAACTAGGATTTCAGTATTCAAAAGTGGAGGGAACAAATATGTCCCCACTGGTTGTGGGGAAAATGTGAGCAAATACAGAAAAGGAGGAGAGTACAAGGCATATTTCTGGAGTAGTGTGTTAGATTAGAATATCTCATTTATGAGAAAGGAAGTACAAAGTCTGAAGGGAGGTGACAGAATAATTGTAGAAGTTCTGGTTGACGTACTAAGAATTTTGGCACTTGATTTTATAACACTTAGTCATAAAGGTTTTTGATCCTACATGTAACTCTGTTTCATCATCTCAAAAATAGAAATAGCAATGCTAAATAAACTTTAACAAATTGATTTGGGAGTAATAGATCTGAAGATTTTTTTTCTATTTAAAAGATAATCAAAATTCTTGATATTGTTCATGTTGACTACAAAATCAATCTAATGTTTAAATGATGAGTGATAGAACACAGTGCTTGATTGGTGCTCTTTCTTCTTGGTCATTGTCTTCTTCACGTGAGATTTTATGCACTTTAGCACAGCATGTTGTGCACCAAAGGTTGAACTGTATGCCACCAACTTCCCTGGTCGAGTTCAGATGCACATGCACTCAGATTAGCGTTTGGGAAGTTGGTGTTTCCTTTGATGAGATTTTCAGTAACAAGCTTCATCCCACTGGGTGAGGATCTGCTCTCATTTTCACTTTAATGAATATCACTCCCCCCAGTGGGTTAAGTGCTGGGACGGGCTTCTGTGCCAGGTGGAAGCAGATGGAAAATTCCTGAATTAAACATAACAGGGCATCAAATCCGGCCTTTCCCATCCTGGGTAATTAGAATGTGTTGCCCTGCCTACCTGGCTCTGCTGCCTTCTGCACCTATGTCTTCTTGATCTTAAGCTTGGATTTGTCTTTTATAATTTTTTTTTTTTTTTTTTTTTGCTGTACTTGGGCCTCTCACCGGTGTGGCCTTTCCCGTTGCGGAGCACAGGCTCCGGACACGCAGGCTCAGTGGCCATGGCTCACGGGCCCAGCTGCTCCGCGGCATGTGGGATCTTCCCGGACCGGGGCACGAACCCGTGTCCCCTGCATCGGCAGGCGGACTCTCAACCACTGCGCCACCAGGGAAGCCCTGTCCTTTATAATTTTTGACTTTGGGTTTCCAAACTGGTATTTTACTTCTTGCCTGTCCTGACCTTCAAATTCTGTATATGCATTGAACTTTTTGCTTCCTTAATTACTTCTTTGGCCTGATAATAATCATAATTACAGTAAAGGCTAACATTACAGGGCACTTGATGTCTGCCAACTGCTATACACATATTATTGCATTCTTGAAATAATGCTTCATTATTCCTATCTCATAAATAAGAAAATGGAATCTCTAAAATGATAACTTGTCTAGTTCACACATCAGGTAGAAGGCAGAGACAGAATTTATACCAGGTCTGTCTGATTCAACATCCATTTTCTTTCTGACATTATCACACTAAATTTCATACTCCAGCTTTTTAACTCCTGCACATCCAAGCTCTTCATTTCCTATTTGATGACTCAAAATCTGGGCTACACCTGTGTTCTGCCTTTCTCCAACTACCACTGATTTATGAAACTGTGGACATAAAATCAGATTACATTTTTCACTTAGTTTTTTGGAAAAACATTGAGTATGGAGTCAGAGACATTGATTACAATCCAAACTCTTGAATTTCATACACGCTGCAAGTCTTTTGGAAAGTTGTTTATCTGTTCTGAACCCAGATGCCTCACCTATCTCATCTAGAGAATTTCACTAGATGATATATAGCAACACTCACTTTCTCTCTCTGAGGTGCGCCCTCAGCCCCTCTGTGCTGGCACAATGACAGGCTCCATATCTATCTACTTCTGACATCCCACCATATTTGAAATCATATCTCTCATTTCCCTTGTGCTTTCTTGACAAAGAAGTGTTTGTCCTTCTTTGTAAGGATGCACTGTGCCCCATTTATAAGAACCCACTGGAAAATCCTTTCAGATTTCAGTACCTCAGAAGGCTTAGCTTCTCCTGAGTAGTTTTTCATTTGTTAGCCCTATAGACACTATGAACTTGTGAATCATGACATTCTTTCTTTGTTTTTGTTGCTAGAAAACTCTGAACCAACGATTAACCTACCTCTAGGGACTATTAAGAATTTTATGACATGCTTTTTGTATACTAAATTTATATTCAATTTCCCTTACTACTCATTATTTACCTCTGTTCTTATTGTCACAACCATTCATTCATTCTCTTTATCCTGTATAGGATATGCACTCCTATACGTACCTTAAAACTATTTTTTGAATTGGAGAATGGGGCAGAAATGTTTACTAATGAATGTATGTACACTAATGAATGAACAGATAGGTGAATAGGTAGATTCGTAAAGAAACAAACAAATAAATATAGTATGCCAGGACTTGCTTTTCTACAGCTACTGACCAAACAGTAAATTTTAGTTTTAATAGATTTGGGTCTTGATTATCCCGCAAAAGTTTACACAAGTGTCCAAAAGCAGCATTGTCTTTAGCAAACTGAAAGTATCTTCAATAGTAGAATCATTAAAAATGAGGCCACCAACAGAATAAAATCTGTCCGATATTCATTAGGACATTGTTGAGGACAAAAATTGATATGTCAATTTTGCCTGCAAAGTAAGCAGTTCCCTATGTTTTTATTGATGCCAGGCAAACTGAAGGGAATCACAGCATTGTCAAATGAATCAAATAATTGGCCCTTATTAGGATTGTGATTCAAAAAGACATACACACCCATGTATAAAAGACCATTTTGTTAAGAATGGGGACATCCATCGACAGATGAAAGGATAAAGAAGATTTGTTACATATATACAGTGGAACATTATTCAGCCATAAAGAGGAATGAAACTGGGTCATCTGTAGAGATGTGGACGGACCTAGAGACTGTCATACAGAGTGAAGTAAGTCAGAAAGAGAAAAACAAATATCGTATATTAACACATATTTGTGGAACCTAGAAAAATGGTACAGATGAACTGGTTTGCAAGACAGAAATAGAGACACAGCTGTAGAGAACAAACATATGGACACCAAGGGGGGAAAGGGGGGGTGGGGTGAATTGGGAGATTGGGATTAACATATATACACTAATATGCATAAGACAGATAACTAATGAGAACTTGCTGTATAGCACAGGGAACTCCACTTTGCTGTACAGTAGAAACTAACACAACATTGTAAAACAACTATAACCCCCCCCAAAAAAAAGAATGGGGATACCACAGCCTTATAGAAATAATCCACTTGGATTTATAAAAGTCTTGATCCAGCTTAGAACTCTGAATCCCATAGAATCACACTTCTTAGATGCTTTTTCTCACTCTCCTCTAAAACAAATGAAAACACCCCTATTTCCATTAGATTAGGGAAAAAAATGGCCTTTTCATTAGGACCGGTGTTTAAAGAACTCATTAGTATGAGAACAATATATGTGCTGCTACTAGAGTTATATCAATATTTGAAACCTGCAGAAATTCATCCAGACTTTTATTTTACTCAGAAAATGTTTATCCAGCAACTACCATGTGCCAAGCACTGTGATAGATACTGATAACACAGTGACAAGTAGACAAAGCGTCTGTCCTCTTGGCTCTTACATTCTATTATCGTAAACCAGTAATAGTGCAGTGAAGTCCAGACAGCACAGATAGTGACAAAAATAATATCAGGGGGCTTCCCTGGTGGCACAGTGGTTGAGAGTCCGCCTGCCAATGCAGGGGACACGGGTTCGTGCCCCGGTCCGGGAAGGTCCCACATGCCGCGGAGCGGCTGGGCCCGTGAGCCGTGGCCGCTGAGCCTGCGCGTCCGGAGCCTGTGCTCCGCAACGGGAGAGGCCACAACAGTGAGAGGCCCGCGTACCGCAAAAATTAATAATAATAATAATAATAATAATAATATCCGATACTGATAAAGGTTTTAAAGAAAACAAAACAGAGCAATAAGACTCAATTAGCATACAATCAAGGAAATACTCTATTTAAAACAAAGGTAATCGACATGTACACACTGCTATATTTAAAATGGATAACCAACAAGGATCTACTGTACAGGGAACTCTGTTTCATGTTACATGGCAGCCTGGATGGGAGGGGAGTCTGGGGGAGAATGGATACATATATATGTATGGCTGAGTCTCCTAGTTGTGCACCTGAAACTATCACAACATTGTTAATCAGCTATACTCCAATATGAAAAAAAAGTTTTAAAAAAATGTAATGAATTAGTGGCAGAGCTAAAGAGTCAAATAGGGAATACTTTCCAGAGATTAGCAGAAGAGAAATGTCATTACCACTCCTAGGTGGGAAGGACAAAGGACTGAGGTCGTGTTAACCAGATTCTAAGGACTGGGGTCATCTGGAAGAAGCAGAAACCACAGTGCACCTGGAATGAGCTAGAGCCACAGAGAAAAAACAGGCATTGCTGGAGACACCACCCCAGACAGAGAGGGGGAGGAAAATTCCATCTCTGCATCAGTGCCACTCATTGGCCAAATGCAACAGGAAGCCAGCTAACAGGCCAGACTAGAAAATACAGCCTGCCATAGTCAGCCCATGTCCAACAGTGTAGTGGGAGATGGGCAAGGAAAGGATCTGAGGGCAAAGCCTGGGTTTGCACAAGAATGGAGAGTGACCAGGGAGCAGAGGAGCTATTTTAAATAGTAGTCAGTGATTGTCATACTAGGAGGTAGTATTTGAGCAGGATCCTGACGCTGAGAAGGAGGAAGCCATGCGGAGCTCTGAGGAGAGCATTCCAGGCAGAGAAAGAGCAAGTGTCAATGTATTAATTTCAGTAAAATGAATCGATTTCTGTGACACTTAACTTCCAAAAGCCAGAAAAGTAGAATACCAAGCAAGCAGGTTTAAACAGAAAACTGACTTTATTCAGTTAAAGTATAATTATTAAGGTTAAGAGTTGAAATGGTGTGTGAAAAAATGGCATATCAGTGAGAAAATAATAGGGAAACATTTAAAAGTTAAACCTTTGAGTAAAGTTTTAGAAAAGAAAAAAGAAGAGGGATGGAAGGAAGGAAGGAAAGGGAAAGAAAGAGAGGAAGAGAGAAAGAGAAAAGGAAGGAAGGGAGGGAGGGAGAGGGGAGGGGAGAAGAGAAGAGAAAAAAAGAAAAGAAAAGAAGCACCTAAACTCTCCCAGTAACAGGGAAGGATTAGCAATGACTGGGGGGAAATAGAAAATAGTACAACTAATAATCCAATAATCCAGTACTTGCTAAAACCCTTATATAAACTATTGCCCTTATAAGTTGTAGTGATTTAATGCAGAAGCAAATCAGCATAGCATGTAGAACAGAAAGGATAATGTCAGTTATTAGCAAAATTTCTCTAGAAAATTATACCTAAAATTCACTTAATAGGAACATATAAGATGTGTGAATATGTTAAAGATCAAGTGTTTGCTATAGAATAACACAAGTTTTCCTCATTTATCCAATTCTTACAGCCTTTCATACCTGTAAAAATTGTCTAGCAACAAAATTGACAGGTATATGGTCAGAGACAAAGTAAAAATCTTCTATTATTACCTACTGTATTATCAGTAAGCTAATTAACCTAACTAATGAATACTGTAGTCATCTCTGAATGTCTTGAAACTTAAAATTCTCTAAAGGTTGGATGATATAAATATTAAAACATTACATTTTTTAAAGAACCAAGCAAGATCAATTAAAGAATAGCCAAATAAATGGAACTATGTGTCAGCCTTGTGCTAGAACTAGATAATATTATATAGAAACAATACCTTAAAAGTGGTGAAGAATTCATTTTCCATCATTTCACAAAATTAAAATATAGGCTGAGATAATTTTGTTAACTCACAAGAGAGAAATAGTCTACCAAATCTGGTCAAAGATCTGCTTTTCTAAGGAAATAAAAGGAGTTCATTATATCCAGATTTAGGATAAATCTGTTCCTGTAAGCAGAGGCATCTGTT